>SNQJ01S0028573.1:49362-72506 GCA_010110895.2 Picea sitchensis | reverse complement strand
TCTTATCCAAGGTTGCCATTTCTTCGTCCATGGCCTTTTTCCAGAGATTTCCATCCTCTGAATCCACTGCCTCCCTGACAGTTCTAGGATCATCATCAGTAATAGACAAAGAAAAATTTGAACGAAAATCAGATGGAGTATACCTTTTCAGTAGCCTTATTTCTCGAACCAATCTCCTCAATACTGGAGTATGAGGATCTTCTTCTTATCATTCTTGTTCTTCTGTAGAGTCTAATTCATCATCCTTTAAATCAAACTCTATTTTCTCTGGTTCTTCCTTACTTGGTAGGACTTCCTGTTTAACAACATCCTTCATTTCCCTAAATACCACATATCGGCTATATGCTACCTTCTTAGTTTCTGGGTTCCAAAGCTTATAACCTTTTGAGACCATCTTTATATCCAATAAATATACACTTTTCAGCCTTCTTATCTATCTTACTCTTGTTTTCCTTTGGAACATGAACATATGCATCACAACCAAATACCTTGAGATATGTGAGAGAAGGTTTCTTCCCAGTCCATACCTCTTGTGGAGTCTTGTCATCTAGCGCTGATGAGGGTGATCTGTTGACTAGGTAACATGCAATACCCACTGCCTCTGCCCATAATTCTTTCCCTAACCCGGCACCACTGAGCATGCACCTTGTTTTTTCCATCAACGTCATGTTCATCCTTTAAGCAACTCCATTCCGTTGAGGTGTATATGGAGTATTCTTATGCCTTGCTATACCACACTTCTTACAGAATTCTTCAAATTCATTCCCACATAACTCTCTGCCATTATCTGTCTTCAACACCTTAATTCTTTTCTCTCTTTGATTCTCAACAAGAGCCTTAAACTCTTTAAACCTGTCAAAGACTTCATATTTCTTCTTAAGGAAATATATCCAAGTATTCCTCTAGAATTCATCTATAAATGATACATAGTACACAGATTTTCCCAATGATGGGACCGAAATAGGTTCAAAAACATCACTGTGAACTAGCTGTAAAATTCCTTCTGCCCTTGTTGCACTAGAGGGGAATCTTACCCGATTCTACTTCCCATATCCACAATGTTCACAGAAATCAAAATCCAAAGAGAAATTAGGCATACCTTTACCATGTAGTAGTCGAAGACCCTTCTCTCTGATATGCCCTAGTCTTTGATGCCACAACATAACCTTTTCTCCAGATACTGTAGGAGTTCTTTCTTCTTCAACTCCAATATCAGGAACAATGGAAATATTACACCCATCACTAATAGTGCTTCCTTGCAGCTTATATAGAGTTCCAAACCGAACTCCCTTCAACAACACCATTGCTCCTCGAACCATCCTACAGGTTTCATTTTCAAATATTGTTTTTACCCCTGCATCATCCATTTTTCTTACAGAAATCATTTTTTTGGCCAAACTTGGGATGTGCAGAACACCAGGCAGTGTTCTAATCCTTCCATCTATGAGCCTCAACTTGACTTTTCCTCGACCTATGATTTTGGTTGTCGAGTCATCACCTAGGAAAACATTACCTCCATCATACCTTTTATATTCACAGAACCACTCCCTGTGGGGAGTGATATGAAAGGATGCACCTGAGTCAACCAACCATGCCTCATGATATACATGTGTGCTTGAAGAATCCAAGTACACATCCCCTCCTTCTTCCTTGGAGGTCTTTTCTTCTGTAGAAGGAGATTCTTCAGATGCCTTCTTTTTCTCAACTTTGGATCTACACTGCTTCTTGCAGTTCCCTTCTTTTCCACATCTCCAACATACCTTTACAAACTTTCTAGGAGATTTAGATCTACCCTTAGACTTAGATCTCTCACTTGAGAACTTAGATCTATTTATTTCCTGGGAGCGTCCTCTTGAAAATAATGTGTCTGTTCTCTATCCTTCCATGTTCTTCCATCTCATCTCCTCTGACAACAAGGATGAGACCACTTCATCAAACTTCAAGGAAGTTGTATTACTACCTATGGCCACAACCAGACTATCCCATGAGACTGGTAAAGAACACAATAAACCGATACACTTATCTTCATTTGAAATTTTAATCTCAACAGATACTAACTAACTTACCACAGTATTGAAGGTGTTCAAATGTTTTTCCACCGAGTCTCCGTCTCTCATCCTTGGGTTATACAACTTCTTTCTTAGGAATAGTTTATTTACTAGGGACTTAGAATGATACAACTTCCCCAACTTATCCCATAAATACTTCGTTGTAGCTTCCTCCGACACATTCAGTAATATTGAATTTGAGAGACACAGTCAGATTGTGCTCTTTGCCTTCTGATCCAACTTTTTCCAGTCATCTGTTGAAGTTCCTGTAGGTGCAACACCTGGATCTACCACAATCCATTGATCTCTGTCCACCAACAGATATTCCATCTTGAGCTTCCACAACTTAAAACTTTTCCCATTAAACTTCTCGATCTCTATTTTCGAATTGCTCGCCATTTCTTTTCACCTAAAAAATCAATACCACAGATCTCCCACTATAACAAGGCTTATCACAGTCTCAAGCCAAACCCTTGACCACAAAGGCGTCCCCTTGAAGCCAACAAAGCTCTGATACCAAATGTAGATTTTAACCTTGTACAATATTTACTACAAACATATTTTCAGTAAAAGAACGAAAAAGATACAATGGAAAATACAAACATTACACAGAGATTTTTCCCTTGGAAACCCAAACCGGGAAAACCAACATATTCTATATTCATTCATAGTGATACATTTTTTACATTACAATATACATATAGGAACCAGTGGCATCCAAAACCCTAACCCAATGACCTGGATTAGTGAAAAACCCTAATTCCTTAACCAGAAATAGAAAACCATCGGCAAAAACCATGTGTTGAAAAACTGCCCAACAATGGACATGAAAATTGAGGAGACATGAAAAACAAGGGAAAAATGCAACATGTTTCCAGAGGCAAACCCAACATCTCCCTCCCTTAATGATCCAGAATCGGATCTAGGAGCTTGATGGGGCTCAGAAAGGCCTAAAAATCAAAGTTCTCATAATGGCTTCAAAACGGACATGTGCGTAGGCCTCGTTGATACGAACCCAACACAACTTGAACAGGCTAAAACGAACATCGTATGCTCAAGTTATGGAGATCTGTTCATTTTTCCAAACAAGCAAAAAAAATGTTGATTGTATAGTCCATATAATGCCACATGGCATATGACTGTACAGGACATACGCCCATATAGCTGACGTGGAAGAAAAATTGGTGCAGACGTGGTAGGGTCCGTACAACTGACGTGGCAGGATGACTGGGCATACAGATTGATGACGTGGCAAGTACAGGTGGACCAACATGGAAGTGACATGTGTCACCACTGAAAGGGTGACATGTGGCACGTCCATACGGTGACATGTGGCAGACAACTATTGAGAAAGTGAACGGTGACATGGAAAATGACGTGGCAGACGTGGTCCAATCATCGCTTGACACGTGGCAGGGTATTGGAAAATGGTGAGGTGCCACGTGGCACCCTGTTACTAATTCGTGGTTATGCAAAATTGTTTGAAGCTTACCGAATTCAAACACCAGACCTCTCGCCGGGATAGGGTTTGACAGGGCTAGGCTAGCCAACCCGCCCACGGATGTTTCTTATTACATATGCGTTCAAACTTATATTTAAGTTTGAAATAGTGTTTGGTCCGGGCAGAGATAGGGTTGGGGCTAGACCCAACCCTTGGCATAAACATCATAGGACCCTGCAATATGACCCTTCTCCCCGATCATTTGCGCGTGGTTATAACAGTTGGGACTAAGCCTTGATTCCATGGGGATTGACATATGACCCAGAGTATGGTGTTCAGTTAGCGTGGGAGTAAAAGGGGTTAGCCTTGGTCGGTCGAGCTAGCTCGTCGACCAGGGGTGTAACCATCGGGTTATTTCGAGGGCTAATCCCACAGGTCACGCTTGGAGGATAGCCCAAGGACACGTGGGCCACTACATATGACCAGAGCTAGATTCCATTTGGGGGCCAATGCACAGATAGTTAGCGCTTGGCCATATGGCGGGCTCCCATATGACCATGGGCGAGCGAGTAAGCGATTGCACCCCAATATTTCTCCAAAGTTGTTTTTAAAACTATGGTATATGATTTTTTATTGATTTTATATGCAGTTTTTGGAGATTTTTGGCCCTTTTTGGGGGATATTGGGGCCTTTTTTAGGCCATATCTTGGGAGGAAGTTGGGAGATGGTTACAGAATTCAGATCTATATAAACTAGACCTTCTTAAGGCCAAGACGACTTTCAGATCAGGTTTATGCTGAAGATTTTCCAAGCCAAAGCCATTTTTTATGCAGGGAAGTTGTTGAGGAATGCACCTTTGCGAGCCATTTCCAGGAGCTCCGGTCATCCATTTTGAGTGTCATTTCTTCTGTTGGGTTCTAGAGATCTAGTAGAACAAGACCGGATCAGTTTTTTAACCCTTTGGCACTGTTGTGATGTACTTATCGATCTTTGAAAAGAAATAAGAAAGCCTCACCCACTGAGACAAAGGCCCGGAGACGTAGGCGAGATTTTTGAACTCCGTTATCACATTGGTGTTATGGTTTGCTATTGTTTTATGCTTCATTTCTGTTATGTACATGTTTATATGGTTGTCACATTTCTTCTATAATTCTTCCTCTTTCTTTAAGCTTCCTAATTGGTTAATCAACACATGCTTAATAACTCAACCATTGTCATTTAAAAGATCTTTTCAGATCAAGTGGTATCAAAGATAGTTGACATTTGGATTTTGAGTTTGTGTGATTACCAGGGAAAAGTTGCATTGTGGAGAAGGAGAGCTTGTTGAAGAGAATCCATTGATTGGATTGAGAAAGATAACTTCTCAAAGCGAGAATATGGCATCGGAAGAGGGACTTTCTCATGATGAGAAAGAGTTTCAAAAAACTTTCTTTGCTATGTCGGAGATGATGAAGGTTTTGTACGATGATTACTTGGAAAGGAAAAGACCAAATTTGGGTGAATCTTCAAAGGGAAAAAGTGAAGAAGGAGAGGATCCTCCTCAAATTCCTCCTTCACCTCCATCTTCACCTCCTTCTTCTCCTTCTTCTTCAAGTTCAAGTTCAAGTTCTAAATCCAATGCAAAGAAACATGTTCATTAACATAATAATGAAATGCCTTTATTAAAACCTAATGTTAAATTTGAATTACCCATGTATGATGGTGAAGTCAATGCATAGAGACTTGACAATTGGGTCAGACAGATGGAGGTTTATTGCAATGTGCAACAGATCAAGGATGAGGCAACTCAGATCAAGTTGGCATTCCTTAGACTTGTAGTTACAACACTCATCTGGTGGTAAAGTAAGTTGCAAAATGGCACGCAACAAGTGGGTAATGTATTTCCATCATGGCAAAGTTTCATTTATGCACTTAGAAAGAAATTCTATCCTTTGGGTTATAAATAAAAAGCGTTAATTGAATGGCAAGCTTTAAAACTAAGAAAAGGACAAACAATGCAAGAATACACCGAAGGCTTTCGAAAAATGGCATTGATGTTAGATATACCCTTACATACCCAAGAAAATCTTATGAAGTATATAGGAGGTTTACCTGCACATATTCAAAATACTGTATTCATGTTTGGACCTACTAATCTTGATGAGGTTTATGTTCAAGCGACATACATTGAAGCAGGGAAAACAGGTGCTGGTGTATCAAAGGAATTGTCTTCAAGAAAAGAGGACAAAAGGAAGTGGCATGGCAAGAAGTCAAATGCAGTGACGAGAAAGGAAGAGAAGCCCTCTTGCAAGCATTGCAAGAAAGAGGGGCATGATGAGGACCGTTGTTGGCAGTTGCATCCCAAGAAGAGACCAAAGTGGTTCAAAGAAAAGGAAAGGGAGGAAAATAGTTGTGGCAACAACATGAACCATAGACTTGGGATCCAATTTAGGTGAAGAATCTAAGGTCTCATTGGTTGGTATAACAGGTAAAATTGGTGAAGGAATTGATTGTAGAAGTAACTTGTTTCATATAAGGGTCATCATGCGACACACTAAGGTTGATACATTGATAGATAGTGGATCTCAATCTAACTTAATTTTAGAGGAACTGGTTAAGCAATTGGGGTTAAAAACACATATGCATCATAATCCCTACACACTTAAATGGATAAGCAACAATCATCAAATGCACATAACCAAACAGTGCACATTAAAATTTGCAATTTAATCTAAGTATGTGGACGAGGTAACATGTGATGTGGTGCCACTAAGTGAATGTGGAATGATCTTAGGTAGTCCATACTTGTATGATCGTAAAGCAATCTTCTACCAGACAAAGAATCAATATCAATTAACCAAAGCAGGTCAAGAATATGTTGTTCATGCTCATCATGTAAAGGTAAATAAAACTCTTCAAACTATGGAACAATTAAAGAAGGCAGTTCAAGAAAGAAACAAACCTATAATTGTTTCAAGTCAAGTAATCGATCTTAAGCAAGAATAGGAGATGATTATAGAATGGAAAATCAATCACAGTTTGCTTCAAGATAAGCTTATGTCGTGCAAATATTACAAACATATCAGCTCATTTGCAGTCGACTTTTTGATTCTATCATTAGTAATGTTGTCTACATGGATGATAGTAGCTTTAGTAAGATGTGACAAGGTTCAAATGGCTGACAATATGCTTCCAGTCGTCATGATTGTGTTACAGCTGATCTTGATGAGACAGGTGCACAGGACAAAGTTCAGAGACATGGAACAAGCCAGGTGGCCTATCCTGAGCTTGATGACTGGTCAGTAACCTTTTGGGGACAAAAAGGTCCTTTAGTGGGGAGGTGTGATCCAGAATTGGATCCAGGAGCTTGATGGGGCTTAGAAAGGCCTAAAAATCAAAGTTATCGGAATGGATTCAAAATGGACATGTGCGTAGGCCTCGTCAATATGAACCCAACTCAACCTGAACGGGCTCAAACGGATGTCATATGTTCAAGTTATGGAGATCTGTTCATTTTTTCAAATAGGCAAAAATATGTTAACTGTACAATCCATACAGTGCTACGTGGAAGCTGACTATAGAGGTCGTACAACCATACAACTGATGTGGTAGCATAGTTGGCACAGACGTGGCAGGGTCCATACAACCGGCGTGGTAGGCTGACTAGGTGTACAAATTGATGACATGGAAGGTACAGGTGGACCAACATGGAAGTGACACGTGTCACCACTGCAAGGGTGACACGTGGGACGTCCATATGGTGACATGTGGCATGTCCTATGATGACATGTGGCATGTCCTACGATGACATGTGGCAGACATCTACTAGGAAAGTGGATGGTGACAGGGCATATGACGTGGAAAATGTGGCAGAGTTGGTCTAATCATCGATTGACACGTGGCAGAGTATTGGCAAATGGTGAGGTGCCACATGGCCCAGAGGTGGGCTACCACGTGGCACCCTGTTACTAGTTCGTGGTTATTTTGATAGCCTTATCGCCTCAAATTATTCAATTACACCAACTACTGCTTTTGGCTTTTCTAAATTATAATGCATTCAAAATAATGTTGCTAAAGATCTACTTTTTTAAATATTTATCTTCAATGTAATTTAAAAGTGTGTTGTACATAATGTGTCCAAAATAATGTTACTAAATATCTAGTTTTTCATTTATGTGTATATGTATAGATATAACTTTTTGTTTTTACAATTCTTTGAAATAAATTCATTTTACATTTCAAATAAACATAATGTTTATGTATTGGAAACAAATTTAATTTTTTTTCTTTCCACAATTCTTTGAAATAAATTTATTTTACATTTCAAGTAATGATAATGTTTATGTAAAAAAAGTTTGCAATATTTTTATATGCATATTATTTTCATGAAATTATTTAATTATTTTTTGTTTTGAATTCATATACCATCAAAATCAATTAAATCATTATGAAAAAAAAATTGATATATAATTAAAATAGGTTTTAAAAATAGAATAATTATATAATTCCATATTTTCATAAAAGTTAAGTATTCAAATGAATTAAATAACTAAAACTCAGAAAAGGAAATAATCTTTTATGGAAGTTCAGATAGTTAAGAAATAATATTTTATAGAAGTTTAGATAGTTAGGTTTAGTGAAGCCTTTATAGCTCTTTGAGTGCACCATTTAAGTAGTGGGTGCAAAGTGCATATTAAAATTTCATTTTCATTTTTACCTATTTTTGAAGAAGTGCAAGGTGCATATTAAAATTTCATAAGAAGGGTTATTCTTTAAATTGACATATCCATGGATAAGTTTGTTTATGTTGCACCTTTCACTTTGTGTTCAAGCACGGACTCAAAAGTCAACGTCCTAACTGTATGCATAGTAAATGCATGATACAACATAGAGTTTTAATACTAATGGTGAAAATAATGAATGACTCTATAATCAAATGACCTCCCTTTTACACTACATTGATTCTATAATTTTTGGATAGAGAGCACATAAATGTGGATCTAGATATTGTATTACATATTAGATTTGAATGTAAAATGAATAAATGTTGAAAATAATCTTGTCTCGTAATTTGTTTTTAATGTGAGGTCCTTTATTTATATCAGAACAATGTTATTGTACCATACCAACTTGCATTAATGTGATGGAATATACGTCGCATATAGGACTTGGCACGTGCTAGAGGAAAATTAAAGTTGCATTCCCTATTTGTTTAATAGAATATCATTTAATATTACCTACATATTTCTATTTGTTTTCTAGAATACCCTTTAATATTACCTATCTATTTTCTCAAATCATCCATGGCATCACCAAAATTGTGGTGGCGTGGTGGTATTGTCATCATCAATTCTCTACATTTCCTTCCAAGTTTTTTTTTCCCCCAAAATCTAACGAGAAATGTTGGATTTGCATATTTGAGTGGTTAAGTATATATAATCTGAGTGTCCTAAGGGTTTTCCAGTGTGTTGAACCTATTTATGCATTAAAAGAATGCAATTTAAACAATTATGTACATTGCCTTCCAAGTTCATTTTTTCCCAAAATCTAACGAGAAATTGTTGGATCTTCATATTTGAGTGGTTAAGTTTATATAATATCATTGTCCTAGGGGTTTTCCAATGTGTTGAATCTATTTATGCATTCAAAAATGCAATTTAAACAACAGAAAATTGTGATTTCACCCAGATTATATTGTCGGATTCTGGTGAAAAATACCAAAAATGTAGAACAACGCCATTAATTTCACTGATTGAATTATGTTGATATTTCCCTTCTTTCGAACCATTTATTTGAACTCTTCTTATGCTTGATTTCAATGATTTGAATTATGTTGGTATTTCCTTTCTTTTGAACCACCCATAGCATGCCTAAGAATCTAACATTATTGTCATCCTAAATTCTCTGGAATTGTTTATAAGGCCCTTTGTTCTTAAACTTGATTGGTAGAGCATTTTTATTCTTTGAAGGCATTCTTTGAATTCTTGTTTCACTTTAATTGTGTTAGTAGTTCATTATGTATTTTCTACCATTGTTTGTTGGAAGTTGATATCCAATAATGTGCCTTTGGATTCTTAGTTATTTATGCCACTTTCATGTTCATGTGTTCCAACTGCATGTTTACTAATGGCTGCAATAGTGAAGAGCTCCATATTTGTGGAGCATCTACTTATGTTTTTGAGAGGTATGGAATGAAATCTTCGTGCATTCTTGATTTGAAAAGCCCATGGGTCATCCAAATTTGGATATCAGTGTTTCTATTGTTGCAATCAATTGAATAATGATTCAACATAAGTAGAAGGATGAAACAACTTCTTTTTATATTGGAGGCCTCACAAATATATGTTTTTATGTTAATTCAATAATTTACTCACATATTTTGGGTTGTAGAGACAATTGGCACACTACAAATATATATATATTAATTATCTTCATCAATGACACACATTTTCTCTAGTGTAACAAACAAAAAATTTGGAAGCATCTTTAAATTTGTAAAAAATATTTTACAATTAAGCTTATGATTTTTTAATATTTGAATCTATGCTATGAGAATGTTAAGGTGATATTTTGCACGCATCTTTTCTAATTTTTATTTATTTATTTATTTATTTTGTAACTGGCAGAATCGATAACTGGGAGGTCTCGTACTCGCGTGACATGGGGTCGATTTCGACCGCTACCACTATAACCTCCAGGTGCCATACGTATGCCCCATCCGCAGGCACGGGTAAATCAGGGGGATTTGAACTCAGAACCTCATCGAACATATCACTTCATATCACAACACTTTCCAATTGAGCTACCCTTCGGGGCTGCAACTTTGCTAATGTTAAGATGATAGTTTGGATTTATTAATTTCTCTACTAAGCATAAATTTGATTGTGGATGTGATATTTTATTCAACACATCATTTTATGAAGTGTGTAGTTAATTTATTATTGTCAATTAAAATGTTATTTTTTTCAAATCTTTTCATAATGGAAGGGATGCATGAATATATACCCTTCCAACTAAATATAATACCAACCCTTCAAATTTGATCATTGCTTCCAACCTGTCCTAGAAGTAGGATTAAAAATTTAGTCGTAAAAAAAAGAAAGTTTATTTTCGTTTTTGTTAGTTTTTCAGAAAATGTAAAGTAAATTTTAAAATTGCATATGAAAGGATGAAATATGAATTTACAGTCATGGTGACTAGATTCATCACTCATGGCCATGAGATTCGTGTTCAGTGATGCAATTAATATTAATTCATATCGAGAGCCTAGACTTAGAGATTAATCCCTGGAGATTAATGTATTGGCCAGTTGTCACATGTGAGTTACCATATTATCTCTCTCCCCATACTCATGTTAAATAAGTATTAATTGAAAACTGAAAGTGCGTTCAACATCAACAGACTTCGTGTTTAAATGTGCAGAGCTTGGTTGGAAAAATAAGCATCTTATCGCTGGGGGATCGAAGTTATCTAACCCGAGTCTGACATTCAGAGTAAAATTTCTATTGTAGACCTTAAAATGCATGCAAACATATATGTAATTATCTAGGCATGAATAAATTTAACTTAGAACAAAACCAATAAATCGTCATTGTCGGGGATTGAACCCACGTGAACCACATTCTCTTTTCTGTGAATACTTGGATGCAAATAGGCCATTGTCGATATTATTCAATCTTCTTATAGATGATATTAAAGATGATTTTATATTTGTGCAGGAAATAAGCATTTTAAGTGAAGGTGATTGCAAGTCAAACTTAAAGATTCAACTATTCTCATGCAGAGTCAAGGGTTCGAGGAAACCGTGAAGGTTATCTCCTCAAAAGAGGAAGAAGAACTAGAGCACCCTAGGGTTTCGACTATTCTCATGCAAAGTCAAGGGTTTGAGGAAACCATGAAGGTTAACTCCTCGACAGATGAAAGAAGAAGAACGATATCCCTAGGGTTTGGTTGGGTAACTAGCAAGTGTTGAGTTGGTGAGGAATACATATTTTTCTCCAATCTTCCTTCTTTTTTATGTGAATATCGATATTTTTTCAATGATGCAAATCGACCATCGATGGTATTCTTCAATCCTCAGGCTAGGAGTACAAATGATTATACATTTGTGTTGACAACAAGCATTTTAAACTAAAGGTAAACTAAGCATTTTAAGCTAAAGTGATTGTAGGTTAAACTAAAGGTTCGATTGCTCTTTACCTTAAACTAAAGGTTCGACTGCTCTCTCATGCAGAGTTAAGGGTTTGGTGAAAACATAAAGGTTTCTCACCCATAGAGAGAGGAAGAATAACAAGAACCCTAGGGTTTGGTGGGGTAACAAACAAGAGTGTGGTTGGTGAGTAATATTGATTTTTCTCCAATCCCTCTTCTTTTTTCTGTGGATACCATACTTCATGCATTGAATACATGATCTAAATTATGTTGAGAACAAAATGAGAAAAAAACAAAAATATAGAAGAGAACAAAAAAATACAGTGAAACTTGACTTTTATTAATGAATAAGAGAGAAAAACAATGTAGAACACAAACTAGTAGAATGGGGTAGCTTATCTTTGAAAAGAAAGAGATGTTGGCTACACTTCATTTGCAACAATATTTACATCACATTCCATTGCATTCTTAAAGGGCCTCCTTCACCTCAATTATATATGAGAGAGTGAGAGGAGAAAAATTCCCATGATGCATGTGGGATAAATTAATATAAGTTTATAAAATGCTATAGTCATGTAAAACACTAGGACTTTCTGGGTGGTCACCCATCCCAGTACTACTCTAACCCCAACATGCTTAATTGCAGAGTTCTAATGGGATTCTATGCATTAACACTATGTTGTAGGCATGTACATAAGATCATTACATGAAGTTTGTAATTAACAAATGAAGATGGTATTACATTCCATTCCCCATCAAAAGGGTGAATACCATGGTTTATAAAAACCATAGGCTCGAAATGTTGATTCAGTGGAAAAGGTGGTTGGCCACCGAGATCCACCTGGATCATTCTTCCCCCCTTAGGAAGCAGTGGTCCCCATTGCGTCAAGTTCCCTCGAGAGATGGGGAAACTTCTGTTGAATCTGAACCTCGATGAGTTGCTTGCATTGTTGAATTAGATGTCTGACTTGTACTTTTCCTATGGAAGGATGTCATGAACCTGTTGGAGGTGTTGGATCCGTTCAAAAAATATGGTTGCATGATATACCTTGTTCTGAGTGTGAGAGGACTATGTCTGTGAAGATGCAACAAGAAGAGATATATCAATGGGGGCTAACAATTGGAACCCCAAGCACACCTGAAACGGGTCGTGGCCAATAGAGATATGATGAACATGTGGAAGACTCTAATTCTCTTCATACTCCTCTACAATCTCATCGACCTGCTTTTGCTGGATAGAAATGTCATGGGCCAAGGCTATAGTGGTCGCAATGACTTCATGTGCATTGTCTGACTGGATCATGAAGAGGGAAAACTTTGTGGTCTGAGAGATTACTTTGTGGCATTGTTTTTCCGATATCAATGTAGTGGTAGTAGTCGGAGCTATCTCTGGTACCATGTAGAGCTAACCTCCCAGAGTAACAATGGCGTTGTAAAGTTGAGACTCATAGATAGTGTGATGTTTCCACATATATGGTTTTCCTAAAAGAACATCACAAAATTCAAGTGGGGAAACATCACACACTACCTCATCCTTGAAGGGATTGATTCCATAGGACAGGTGGCACTGCCGGCTAACATGAATGTCTCATCCCTGACTCAACCATCCAATGGTGTATGGTTGGGGGTGTGGCATCATTGGCAGCCTCAATCTCTTGACAGCCTCGACTGAGATCAGGTTCTTCTGACTCCTGCTGTCAACAATGAAATGCAGTGGGTTCCCCTTTACCCACATCTGCGAGTGGAAGAGGCACTCCTCATCCTCAAGCTCCTTTGGTTCTTCTGGTTGTATTGTTGTGGATGTGATGGTAGAAATGGGTTCTGCAATGATGATCTGTTTCCCTGTATTGTCCTCTAAATCAAATTCCAAGTTAGGTTTTGATTCTTTTTCTTTGAGCTCGACGGTCACCAATGATTGTTTTGAGCGACATTCATCAGTGTTGTGCTAGGGGCTGTTGTGGAACTCACACCACTTTCCAGTGTCTTTATTAGACTTCTTGTTACCCTTCTTTTCCTATGTCTTAGATTGGATCTCTTGAGGTTGGCCTTCCTTTCTCTGTCCTTTATTCTATGAGTTAGGGTTTCCTTTGCCATGATTCCGTTGTGGAATATTTTCAAACCCGAACCCCATCTCTTAGAAATGACAAGGATCAGAATGCTATGATACCACTGAACTGCATTATGCTGAGAACGAAACGAGACAAAAACAAAAATATAGAAGAGAACATGTTGGGCCCGAGATATGATCAATTTATGATAGTTATTAGACACTTTTTGTCGAATGTACATATGTGTTTTTCACGTTTTGAAGGAGCTTTGTGAAGAATTTTATGCTAAAACGGTATGATCGACACTAGGTACGTATGATTCATGTTTAATGATTATATTGAGTATAATTTATCATGTTTTTACGCTTCCAAGGATCCGATTCACATTTTTTGTTGTTACAGGGCAAAAACGCACCACGTTTCTGCTTCCGGCACTCAGTCCAACACTCCTTCCAGCGCTTGTTCCGGTACTCGATCCGACACTCTGTCCAGAACTACGTATTACACAAAAACGGAGGGCGACTTGGCGGTTATGGTATTGGCATCCAGTGATGGGCGAATTGGGAACGTGAGTTTTGTTCATGCTTGCCCCCTCCAGCTACTAAACTTCCGACAACTCAGTTTTAGTTGTTCAAGAGGGCGATTATTGGCTCACTCTGTTTTAGCAGTTAGGGCATCATTTAATGAAAATTGTCGAATTTAGAAGTGGTTTGACCCTCCTGTGGTCGACCACTTGGTTTGTAAACATTATAAATACCACGGAGGTGGTCAGATAGTTGTTAAGTAGTAGAAGTATCATTGTGATATACAAAAATACGATTTTACTCTGTTTTGCCATTTTACATTGCCAGATTATATAAGAGCTGCGTTTTTGAGTTTTTATGATGAATTCGACCTGCTGAGTTCATGGTGTGCTTTTAGGAAGTGACCACGACCTACTGGGGGGGCCACCAGTAGTCTGGTAACTGTTCTATGTGTTTGTTTAAGCATTTCATAGTTTAGTTGTTCTCTTTATTTCTTATACATGCATTTTTCATTGTGTTAATTAGTTTTTTGTTGTAGTTTAATTGCTTTGACTCTCTTTTGCAGGTTGGTATGATGGATTGTGTTAGCATGCATTGATCTTGTAGTTAGGAATGGATTTGTAAATCCCTAGACTAACCCCATGTGCAATTAGATATTAGATTATGCTTTTAGTTATGATTTTAGAATCAAATTTAAAATAGAGTTTTAAATAGCATAGAATAAAGTTTTAATTTGGATTTTCTTTGACAAGGATTTGATGGATGGATAGAATTAATTTCAGTTTTTAATGATAGCTTGCTTATTTCAGTTTTATATAGATCTTGCTTACTTAGTTGTTGGCTAATACATTTGGTAGTTTACTTTTTAATGTCATGTCTTAATTTATGTTTTTAAGCATTTTCTTATTGCAGTTTGGATTGTTAAGAATAGATATAGCATAGTTTCGTTTTATGTAATTTCTTTCCTAGAGTTAAATTGCAACTGTATTTCTTAGTTAATAATTGAGTTTAAGTATGAATTTTTCTTACATAGTGTAGAAGTACAATGATGATCTCGTTATATTGTTGATGGTTAATAAATGAATATGCAGGGTAATTGACGATTGTTTTTGTCATGGCTAAATTCGTGTTGGATTGCTTAATCCATACCTTTCACTTTGCCATTGAGATTAGTGTTGAGCTTATACCACTTGAGTTATATTTTGTTGTTAAGTGCCATCGAGATATTATAAGACACCGAATACACTCACACAACCACCAGCATTATATTTGAGTTTTTCGTAGGTTAAAGATAGTTTCTTGCTTTTCGTAGATCAGAAGATATAATTTCTTGCTTTCAAAGATTAGAATATAGTTTTATTGCTATTGTAGGATAGATAGTCTTTTTCTTTGATAGATTAGAAGAGTAGTTTGCTTATCATATATTAAGAATTAGTTGTTAGTTCTTCTTGTTTTCAATAAAATAGATCTCCTTTCATGAATTAGAGATAGTTTTGAAATTTGAGTTAAGAACATAGTCCACTTGCCTCTTAGGCTAGATAGTTGTTCAATGAGAAGTTTTAATTTGATTACTTGTAGTAGAAGTTATCTTAGAGTAGTTAGTTATCTATTTTCTTTACTAGGTTAGCTAGTCGTTTTTCTTACTTGTTTATTTGCTTTAATAGGTTAGTTAATTGTCTTTGCTTACTTGTTTGCTTGCTTTAGTAGAATAGTTGTTGGCTTGTTATTTATTTGCTTTCATAGGGTAGTTTCTCATTGAATGTAGGTTGGCAAGTTAAAGTAGTTTTCTTTTGTTAGTTGCTCATTGTTATGCTTAATAGTTGCTTTTGTTTATTGTTATGAACTAGTTTTCTTTAGGTAGGGTTTTTACTTGCTTTTCTTAGAACTATCCATCGATCCTTGCCCCAAAAGTACTTAGGTTACATAGTTTAAAGTTTCTTAGTAGGGTTTTCTCATTAGATAGGTTTGCTTGAGTAGGTTAGCCTTAGATAGTTACCTTCCTTAGTTAGGCTATACTCTTACCAGCCCTTCTACCTTTGGCATATATTTTTCTACAACTCTAAGTTTACTTACCCCAGGTTGACAATTTAATTGAGGGATTTTAGTGTGTTTTTAGTACATATAAAACACCCATCATTTTTTGGCGCCGTTGCCGGGGAGTTGTCTCAAGGTAAGAAGTAGTTAGGAAATAGATCATTCATAGACCTTAACATTAGCTTGTTGGAGGGGGAGCTTTAAGATGAGAGGTAAGAACCTGTACATCTGCTATAGCAAGTTCCCCCAAACCCAATGGTAGTTTTTGTTTTTGTTTTTGTTTTATTTCATGAATAGACCTAGAAACCAAATGGTAGATTTTCTTTTTTGCTTTCTTTCATGAATAGGCCTAGAGACCCACAAGGTAGATACATTAAATCTAAATCAGACCTTTCAACTCCTTCTGATCTCTTTTGGGGAAGGAACGTTCTGCTTATAAAATCTGCAGACCGATGCTGAAAAACATGAGCTAGCTCAACTCAAAGAGATAAAATAGTCTTTGAGAAGACTAACACAAGGAGCACTATAGAACCATAAATTGAAGCATCAATTATATTGGGACAGGGGGAAACACCACTCGAGCCTTCCGTAGAACAAAACAATACAACCTTTTCTTTTACACCACCACCAAGAAATCCTACTTTTGAAGATATCATAGACCCTAAATAGGTGAATATTTTGTTTGGTAGTTCAACCAATGTGATTATCTCTCAAACTGACACAGAAACTTTGGCACCAATAATCTCAACCGGCTCGAGTAGAGTCCCAGATATCCAACCAATAGGAAGACCTTTCCATCAAAACGAAACCTTGTTCTCTTCAAAGATAAAACCACCTAGGTATTCTCTTTTTGGAAACCTAGCCAATATGGATAATCAGGAAGACCATAACAGTGTAAGACACGGGGAGGAAGAAGAAACTGGAAACAAAACCAAAAATACCTTCAAATTTTCGATTTTGGACACCACTCCAAATGTCAACATGAATAATATTCCTCTCTCAACACTGCATACTTTTTATAGTAAAAACAGTGAATATCTAGACACCTTTTTATAGTAAAAACAGTGAAGATCTAGACACCTTCCTATTTGAATTTGACATCTTATGTAGGAGATACAACTACGTACAAGATGCCCAGAAATTAAAACTCTTTCCTGCTACCCTCAAAGACTCTGCACTAAGATGGTTCATGGGGTTGGGAGAATCTAGTATTAGGTCTTGGGATTCCATGAAAGACACCTTTCTTAAGAAACACCAAGACTAATGCAATACCAAAGAGTCTCGTAATGACATCTTTAAAATCCAACAATTAGAAGATGAGACCCTCGAAGATTATATGGAAATATTTGGTTATATCTTCCAGAAGTCAAAATACCATGACCTCCCAGAGGATGCAATTAGGGCTCTTCTCCTAAAGGGAATTTCAAAAGAATATTTAGAGATGCTTAACCTGATGGCATCAGGTGACATTTCTCATAAACCTTTTGTTGAAATATGTGAAAGTGTAAAAATTACTCAAGGATTAGAGCCAAAACAGGAAAGAATGTTCGGGACCCTTACAACAAAAACTTAAAACCAATTAGTTCAAATGGTATCACAAGAGCAGAGATAGGGAACCTTTTAGAAAACTTCAAGACAAACATCTTAAGCACAATAGGTTCCCACTTGGAAACCCTTAAAATAAAAAAGAAACAGGAGGAGGAAAATGCAACAATGAGCATATATTACCCAAGATGCGGGCGGAAGCATTCCTTAAGGGAATGCCCATTAGATAAAATTGTAGTTTGTGTCTTTTGTACAGAAGACCATTCAACTGAAAAATGTCCATCATTGCCTAGTTTATTAGCCATATATAGGAGTGGATATCCTGGGGAGTCTTCTTATGCACCTAGGAGGCCATGACAGCCTAGGAACCAACCCACATACCCAAATCTACAATCTCAAGTTCCATCCTATTATCAACAACAGCAACAGTGGAACCCATCAGGTTGGAAAAACTGGTCTACTCAGTACCAACATCCTTGGATTCAAGGATGGAGGGGAGGAAACAACCAAGGAAACCCTCAAGCTCCACCTATCCCTATGTCCAACCATCCTTATCCTCATTTCCCACCGAACACTCCGCAGCTTCTGCCAGGATTTGTTCCACCACCTTTAACTCCTATCCCACAACAACAACCGCTACAATATCAAAATGCAAGATCCCTGAGACCGACACTATTACCGGCAAAACCAGTGCCGAATACTAATAATAAGCCCCCTCAACCTCTTCACAATGTTGAAATGTAGGCCTTCTCAACATATGTTATTACTCCTATTCCATTACAGGGAATTCAACTAAGATCGGAAAAAGCTCTGGAGAGGCAAAGACCTTCAGTAGTCATCCGGGAAGAAGAAGAAGAAGAAGAAGAAGCCACCAAACAACCCATGGATGACACTAGGTGGGAAGATGTTATTATCCTGAAGAATCAAGAACCCAAGCTTCCCTAAAATGAACCTTCACAAATTACAAAGGTCCCTCCTTATCCAGACCGATTGGTAATAGAGAAACCTACCACCCAACCAGAATTTGACATTTTGAATGAATTGAAAAATATTTGTGTCAAGATTCCCCTACTTCAAGCCATTAAAGACATTCCAATCTACAGTAAGGTAGTCAAGGAATTGTGTATCAAGAAGCCATGTAGGAAGCAAAAAGACCCCCCTACAGTACACTTGATAGGAGGACTTTCTGAATACATATCAGAGCAGCCAAAACTAGCAAAATATGGGAACCCAAGAAACCCCGTAGTGATTATAACTATTAATGAGGTCTCCATTGGAAACACTCTCATAGACCTAAGAGCAGCCATCAATGTTATGACCACTACTAACTTGGAACAATTACAATTACAACCTCTTCTTCAGCCTACCCCAACCATTTTGGAATTAGCAGATAAGACTAGGGTTATACCTGAAGGGATTTTAGATGATATCATGGTTACTTTAGCCTCATGGGAGTACCCCGTAGATTTTATCATCATTCATTCAAAGGATCCTACCAAAGGTCATTCTGTTATTTTGGGAATACCTTGGCTAGCCACAACCAATGCATTTATTGGTTGTAGAGAAGGAGAAATGACCATCTCAAATGGTCTCTCTATCCAGAAGCTCACCATTTACCCTCCAACTCAACCTATTATGGAGAATCTATGGTGGCTTGAATTCCCATACGAGAACAAAGACTGGGAAGAACCCACATTACCAAGTGACCATGCATGGGCACTTGAGGAGCACACAACATAAAATGTGTTAAACCAGTTCATTTCTGGTATCACATGTGTGGATTTTCCACAGTCTTTTCCCCAATTTGAGTACATGTTTGGGGAAGAATTTCAAGAACAATTGGACCCATCCATTTTGTCTTCAACATATTTTATTTTCGAAATAGATGAGTCTGCCATGTCTTATATTATGCCCTATGAGATTAGTCCAGGGAAAGTTTTACATATAAACTCCGGGCTAGATACAGACCAACATAAACAATTAGTATATATCCTTAAAGAACAATCAAGAGCATTTGCCTGAGAATACACTGACATGAAGGGTATACACCCTGATACATGCATCCATCACATATACACCCAGGGGGAGGTAACACCTCTTAGGCAACCTCAAAGAAGGATGAACCCAACACTCAAAGACATAGTCAAGGAGGAAATCCAAAAGTTGTTAAATGTCAGATTTATCTATCCCATCTCTGACAGTAAGTGGGTATCCCTACTTGTAGTGGTTCCAAAGAAAGTGATTGGGAAATGGAGAATTTGTGTTGATTTCCGGGAACTCAACAAAGCCACTCAGAAAGACTACTTTCCTCTTCCTTTCATTGACCAAGTTCTAGATACCTTGTCTGGAAAGAAGTATTTTTCCTTTTTAGATGGGTACAGTGGGTACAACTAGATTCTCATAGCACCCAAGGACCAGGAAAAGACAACCTTTACTTGTCTTCAGGGCACCTATGCCTATAGGGTCTTACCATTTGGATTGTGTAATGCTCCTACCACATTTCATCGAGCGATATTAGCGATATTTGCCGATCTTATTCGTGATTGTGTGGAGGTCTACATGGATGACTTCACAGTCTATGGTAACACTTACCAAGAAGCCTTAGACAACTTAGAAAAGGTCCTCATTAGATGCCAGGAAATGAACCTATCTCTAAGTCATGAAAAATAAAAAATGTTGTTAACTGAAGGAGTGGTTATAGGACATCATGTTTCATTTGAAGGGATAAAAGTTGATCCTGCAAAGATTGAGGTCATCATTAGAATTCCACCCCCCAAGACTCAGAAAGAGGTGAGAAGATTTCTTGGACATGCCGGATATTACTGGTGGTTTATTGAAAATTTTACAAAGATTTCTACACCTATGTTTGGATTATTGATAAAAGATGTCGATTTTGTTTGGACTGAGCAGTGTCAAACTGCCTTTGAAACCCTGAAAGCTAAGTTGTCTGTGGCACCAATTCTTAGAGGGCCCAATTGGACTCTCCCATTTCATATATCCACTGATGCCTCCGACACCACAATAAGAGGGGTATTAGGGCAGAAAGAGGACCAAAAATCATAAGCCATTTATTTTGTGAGCAAGAACTTGTTCCTTGCTGAGTTGAACTACACAGTTATCGAAAAGGAATTCTTGGCAGTTGTTCATGCTATTTACAAGTTTCGTCATTACATTACAAGTTATGAAGTATTTGTACACACCGATCATTACGCCATTAGATTCCTCATGAATAAATCTATAACTAGTGGCCGAGTGACTAGGTGGCTCTTGTTATTGCAAGAATTTAATATCACTGTGCTTGACTGACCTAGAAAGGATAATGTAGTAGCTGACTTTCTTTCCCGAATAAAAAATGAGGATGATGATATCCTTGTAGATGATAGTTTTCTATATGAGCATCTTTTTTCCCTCTCTGTCAACACCCCATGGTTTGTGGATATGGAAAACTCTCTGGCTACTAGGAATTTACCGTCTCATTTGTCACCTCATGAAAAGGGAAAATTATTACACAGAGTGCTAATTACTCTTGGGTTGGTCATGATATTTTTCGCAGAGGTTTGGATTTGATTATTCATAGATGTGTCCGAGAGGACAAGGTGCCTGAAATACTACAAAGTTGTCATGATGGACCATGTGGTGGCCATTTTTCTGACAAACATACAACATATAAGGTGCTACATTCGGGTTACTATTGGCCTAGCATTTTCAAAGAAGCTGCCAAGTATGTAATAAGTTGTGATAGTTTCCAAAGGATAGGAAGACCTATGTCAGCTGAAGAAATGCCTTTGCATGCCCAATTTATGATAGAACCCTTCAAAAAATGGGCCCTCAACTTTGTAGGACCAATTTCACCCATGTCATGTAGGAAGAACTATATTTTGGTTTGTACAGACTATGTCACCAAATGGGTAGAGGCAAAATCCCTATTCAGGGCTACAAATAATTCTGTTGTCGAATTTATCTATGAAGACATCTTTACCCGCTTTGGTGTCCCTCGTGAAATTGTTACTAACCAAGGCACTCAATTCACTTCCAAGCTGATGAAAGAGTTGATAGAGAAATATGGGATTAAACACCGTAAATCTTCTCCATACCACCTGCAAGCCAATGGTCAGGTAGAATCCACAAACGAAGTTCTGGAAACCGTCTTGACCAAGACTATTCAATTACATCACCGGGATTGGGCTTATAGGCTCCCAGAAGCTTTGTGGGCATACCGGACCACCTGGAGAAATACCATTGGATATACCCCTTATGAGATAGTGTATGGGAAAAAAGTACTTTTACCTATAGAATTCCAACTAAGGACCTTCCGTATTTCCATAGAATTAGGATTGAACCTGGATGAGGCTTAGAAGCAATGAGCCCTACAATTGAATGAATTGGACGAAATCAGGCAAGATGCTATCCAATGGATGATACTAGTCGAAAACCAGAGGAGCAAGTGGGATGACAAGTTTATTAAGAAGAAGCACTTCCAGCCTGGTGATTGGGCCCTGTTGTTTGATTCCCGATTCAAAACCTTCAAAGGAAAAATCACCACCCAGTGGTTGGTCCCTTACGAGGTAGACATTGTATATGACAATGGAGCTGTAAAAATTAAAACAATTGACGATGGACAAGTCTCCTTTGTGGTAAATGGACACCGACTTAAATTCTATCATAAGCCCATTTCTAGAGAGGATTTTCTATAGTTCATGTCAGATGATAAGGAATTGTCCTTAGTATATGGGGAAGTCCCCCCTTGTTCTTGAAATTTTTTCTGAATTTCCTACTGTATATATGTAAATAGTTTTTGAATTTTGTTAATAAGGCAATTATATAGATTTCTGTAAGTATTTATTTCACCAGGAGTACACACTTTCAATGATCTTTCTTCAAAACATTATCACACTTGAATTTTGTGTCTGCTAAAGCATCAAATGAATATTGACTTACTGTAATTAGCCATATTTTTGCAAACATTCTCATTTTTTAAGGCATCCTAAAGCAGTTTCTCTTGAAACTCTTCACCATTGTATAAGGAAGTGATACCATAACTATCAAGCCTAGAGGTCTCTCGTACAATTTTTCCAAGAAACCTGAGCAAGTGAATCAAGTGTCTTTATCAAAGATTAACAAGGAAGTATAATTAGTGGTTAGTCATGGAAACATCACAATAACTAAAAAGGAAGAAAGTAAGTTGATCCTAGAGATACCTTTATGTTCTTTCTCAATGATACCATCCACTACACACTAAATAGCTTGATTATATCATATCTTTAGATAGGCCACGTCCACTTAAGTACCCCTTACATCAGGACAATCACTAAGTAATATAATGCAAAGTCATCCTCTAACATAAATACCATCCCAATTAAAAAAAAAAACAGAA
>SNQJ01S0028573.1:11714-49312 GCA_010110895.2 Picea sitchensis | reverse complement strand
GAGGTAGACATTGTATATGACAATGGAGCTGTAAAAATTAAAACAATTGACGATGGACAAGTCTCCTTTGTGGTAAATGGACACCGACTTAAATTCTATCATAAGCCCATTTCTAGAGAGGATTTTCTACAGGTCATGTTAGATGACAAGGAATTGTCCTTAGTATATGAGGAAGTCCCCCCTTGTTCTTGAAATTTTTTCTGAATTTCCTACTGTATATATGTAAATAGTTTTTGAATTTTGTTAATAAGGCAATTATAGAGATTTCCGTAAGTATTTATTTCACGAGGAGTACACACTTTCAATGATCTTTCTTCAAAACATTATCACACTTGAATTTTGTGTCTGCTAAAGCATCAAATGAATATTGACTTACTGTAATTAGCCATATTTTTGCAAACATTCTCATTTTTTAAGGCATTCTAAAGCAGTTGCTCTTGAAACTCTTCACCACTATATAAGGAAGTGATACCATAACTATCAAGCCTAGAGGTCTCTCGTACAGTTTTTCCAAGAAACCTGAGTAAGTGAGTCAAGTGTCTTTATCAAAGATTAACAAGGAAATATAATTAGTGGTTAGTCATGGAAACATCACAATAACTACAAAGGAAGAAAGTAAGTTGATCCTAGAGATACCTTTATGTTCTTTCTCAATGATACCATCCACTACACACTAAATAGCTTGATTATATCATATCTTTAGATAGGCCACGTCCGCTTAAGTACCCCTTACATCAGGACAATCACTAAGTAATATAACCAAAAGTCATCCTCTAACATAAATACCATCCTAATTAAAAAAAAAACAGAAAGAAAAAGTTGTTTTCAGAGT
The DNA here is from genome assembly GCA_010110895.2 of Picea sitchensis. Lineage (NCBI taxonomy): Eukaryota > Viridiplantae > Streptophyta > Pinopsida > Pinales > Pinaceae > Picea > Picea sitchensis. The sequence continues at coordinate 48,480 of SNQJ01S0028573.1, read as the reverse complement.
TGTTCCCCCATCTTCTTGCATAAGCAATCTTATACTAAAATCTTAAAAGATGGAGGGCCAGTCTCTGAGGGTTTAAGAGGTTAACCTACCAGGATACTTAACAGGTCTGCTGGCAGTGGGTACCAGCCTATGGTATGACTAGGTAAACCCGCCAGAGTATTGAACAAGCTTGCTGGCAATGGAGCATTCTACCTAGTGAGGATGGTAATCTAACAAAAATAAATAATAAATTTAAACTTGTCCTGATGTAACACATTACTTGCAGACAAAGATGACATGAAGTATGTGTGGTTAAGATAAGGTTAATGAACTCCATCAACTTGCCATTGGGAAATAAATCTAAGACTATCTTGAAATTATTTTTCCTACCTCTTCTTATCTATATATAGGATCTCTTATCCTATAGGTGGGGCCATCTTCTAACCATCTCGTCAGACCAATCTGTGAAATTTTATCTTTACACTTGACATACTATAAATCTTCGGCTATTGGGGGATACTGACTAGTTTCCTATACTTTTGATTGTGAGGTGTCACAATACTTAGGTGTGGGGGAGGGGTTCATGAGCTGACAAATGATCATTGCCTAGAGAAATAGATCTTTGCAAGAATTTTTGTATTATTTCTATGATACAGGTTATTACATTGATAGTCATTTTATTTTTTATGCTTAACTCCTGTGTGCTATGAATTACTAAACATATACTTAACAAACCACTCTTTATCGGTTTATCCTTCATTACAAGCTGTACATTGTAGGATTGACAATATGTGTTTTATGCTTGCTATAACCTGTTCATTGTAGGTTTTGAAATTATATGTCATATGCAATAAGATTGAGTGAGCATGGAGCATTCTGCCTCTGCTCATTAACCACTGTGATTGTCAAAAACACTTCAAATTTGCAGGCTATCCATTATAAGAGGTGAAAATGCACTTAACACAGAGGTACCGGATGAAGTACCGTATGAGGTGTCATATGAGATGCCATATGAGGTGCCAAACGAAGTGCCATGTGAATTACACACTAGTAACTGTCCTAGATTCCAGGTAACCAAAACTCAATTACATTCAATTGAATTGGTTGGAGGCATTGATTAAATATGCTTCATATGTTTATGATCAAATGTCCAAGTCAAAAGACTTGGACATTGATCTAATCACTCATCATTACATTGCCTCAAAAACGAGCCGTCGAATTCGAAATTCCCACACAGGGAAACTCACGCACACATGTGTGCAACGTACTCCACTATAAGCGCATTCAAAATCGAGCTGGGAAACCATTATCTCCATTTCTCCCTTGCCATTTTCTCTCACATGCATTAAGAAATCGCTCCCAACCTATGCCATTTCATCCCCTGTTCAAAATGAATTCATCCCGTGCCCAATTCGTGCCATCTCTTGGCTCGATCACGCCTTTGCCTGGTAAATTTCGCCTCTGCCACAATGCCCAAGAGGTACGAACCATCCTCCTATGCAGACTTGTTTTCCATTCCAAAATTTGCACAGTGCAGGGATGTGTTTTTGCGTGCAGGCTGAGGGCCATTTTTGTCTAGCTTGCAAGGCCACGATGACGGACTCTCCATGAAATTTGCCCTTTGTTTCGATGGGAAGACAACACATGTAGGGTCTCTTACCTTTGAAGTTTTAGAAGAGTCTATTGCTGCAACAACAAAGCTCCTAAGAATGGGAGATAGATGGTTCAAAAACCACCAATTGCCACACTCAAGTTATAACAGGGTGTTTAAGCCCGAATTTGAGAGCATTTCAGGAGAAAAAGGGTATGCTAAGGAATGGATAAAGGCAGAATTGATCAACCTCCTCATCGTCATCACAAGGTTAATTACATGTGAAGGTAGATACTCCACCTTCAAAGCTTTTCATTTCAGATTGTTGGCTCATTTTCTGTTCAACAAACCTTTGAACTTCCCCTTCTATTTTCTCAAAAGCTTGGAGAAGATGTCCTCTCAAGTGAGGAAGAATGTGACTAACCCCCACAACAGTCTCTTTCACCATGGCTTGATCAAACTCCTTGTTCTAGCTGAACTAAAGAAATAGGGGCAAACTTGGGATGCCTTTATCTACCAATTTGCAAACCCTCACTTGACAGTTAAGACCGGCAAAACGCCACTTAGCCTGAAAATTATCTCTCCATCCAAACCTCGCACTCCAAGAACTCCAAACCCCCTTGCACAAACCCTTTCTTTCTCGGAACAATACAAAAATCTTGTTGATATCCCTACTTCTTCGTCGGGTAAAAAGACCAAGAGAAAAGACCAAAAGAAGCCTATTGTTACCCCCCCTAATGCCTTCACTCTCTCTTGATCCTATACCTAAGACTCCCTAAGAAGTAATTCAACAAGACTTTCCCATTATTCCCACAAATAGGAGGGGAGCCAATCGATTTGGTAAAGGACCCTTTCGAAAGAATACCCAGAGTACAAGAACCAAACCTTATGCAAAACCTATGCCTACTTCAGATCCTATCCAAGTGTCCTTCGATATTGAGAGCCCTCAGAAGAGACCTAGGGAAGTTTCCACGGATGGATTAGAGCCACCAAGGAAGACAAAATCAGAACCTACCTCTCCTTACCAATCCCCCATCACTCCTACTTCACCCATGCCTACTCTGGATCCTAAAATTGATAGATTGTCCACATCCCTCAAAGGATCTAATCCTTCTTTGGAGATCACCAATTCTGCCCCAACCATAGAGGAGCTACAAAAGGAAAACCATCAGCTTCTCCAAAGTTGGCAGAAAGGAAGACAATAGACACACACCTTCATCATGATAATGCAGTCCTTCAAGAAGAGGTTAACTCTCTTCCACAGTTGGTTGATGAAATGACTAAATCCAATCGCAGCCTCAAAGCATAGCTGAAGCAACATAAGAGGCACAAGGCAAAGTCTTCACAGCAAGAAGGAGAGGCTTCTAAAGCTAATCCTCCTCAACAAGCCTAGTCACGAGGGGTAATTTCTTTTTGTTTGCAATGGGACCTGCAAAATTGTAAGTGTGGGGGTAATGTTGGGCCCGAGATATGATCAATTTATGATAGTTATTAGACACTTTTTTCCGAATGTACATATGTGTTTTTCATGTTTTGAAGGAGCTTTTTGAAGAATTTTATGCTAAAATGGTATGATCGACAATAGGTAAATATGATTCGTGTTTAATGATTATATTGAGTATAATTTATCATGCTTTTACGCTTCCAAGGATCTGATTCACATTTTTTGGTGTTACAAGGAGAAAATGCACCACATTTCTACTCCCGACACTCAGTCCGACACTCCTTCCAGCACTTGTTCCGGTACCTGATCCGACACTCTGTCCAACACTGCGTATTGCACAAAAACGAAGGGCGACTTGGTGGTTATGGTATTGGCGGCCAGTGATGGGTGAATCGGGAAAGTGGGTTTTGTTCATGCTTTCCCCCTCCAGCTACTGAACTTTCGACAACTCAGTTTTAGTTGTTCAAGAGGGTGATTATTGGCTCGCTCTGTTTTAGCAGTTAGGGCATCATTTAATGAAAATTTCCGAATTTAGAAGTGGTTCGACCCTCCTGTGGTCGACCACTTGGTCTGTAAACATTATAAATACCATCGATATGGTCAGATAGTTTTTAAGTAGTAGAAGTATCATTGTGATAGACAAAAATACGATTTTACTCTGTTTTGCCATTTTACATTGCCAGATTATATAAGAGCTGCGTTTTTGAGTTTTTATGATGAATTCGACCTGCTGAGTTCATGGTGTGCTTTTAGGAAGTGACCACGACCTACTGGGGGACCCACCAGCAGTCTGGTAACTGTTCTTTGTGTTTGTTTATGCATTTCATAGTTTAGTTGTTCTCTTTATTTCCTGTACATGCATTTTTCATTGTGTTAATTAGTTTTCTATTGTAGTTTAATTTCTTTGACTCTCTTTTGTAGGTTAGTATGATGGATTGTGTTAGCATGCATTAATCTTGTAGTTAGGAATGGATTTGCAAATCCCTAGACTAACCCCATGTGCAATTAGATATTAGATTATGCTTTTAGTTATGATTTTAGAATCAAATTTAAAACAGAGTTTTAAATAGCATAGAATAGAGTTTTAATTTGGATTTTCTTTGACAAGGATTTGATGGATGGATAGAATTAATTTTAGTTTTTAATGATAGCTTGCTTATTTTAGTTTTATATAGATCTTGCTTACTTAGTTGTTGGCTAATACATTTGGTAGTTTACTTTTTAATGTCATGTCTTAATTTCTGTTTTTAAGCATTTTCTTATTGTAGTTTGGATTGTTAAGAATAGATATAGCATAGTTTCATTTTATGTAATTTCTTTCCTAGAGTTAAATTGCAATTGTATTTCTTAGTTAATGATTGAGTTTAAGTATGAATTTTTCTTACATAGTGTAGAAGTACAATGATGATCTCGTTATATTGTTGATGGTTAATAAATGAATATGCAGGGTAATTGACGATTGTTTTTGTCATGGCTAAATTCGCATTGGATATCTTAATCCATACCTTTCACTTTTTCATTGAGATTAGTGTTGAGCTTATACCACTTGAGTTGTCTTTTGTTGTCAAGTGCCATTGAGATATTATAAGACACCGAAGACACTCACACAACCACCAACATTATATTTGATTTTTTTGTAGGTTAAAGATTGTTTCTTGCTTTTCGTAGATCAAAAAATATAGTTTCTTTCTTTCATAGATTATAATATAGTTTTATTGCTGCGATATGATAGATAGTCTTTTTCTTTGATAGATTAGAAGAGCAGTTTGATTATCATAGATTAATAATTAGTTGTTAGTTCTTCTTGCTTTCAATAAAATAGATTTCCTTTCATGAATTAGAGATCGTTTTGAAATTTGAGTTAAGAACATAGTCCACTTGCCTCTTAGGCTAGATAGTTGTTCAATGAGAAGTTTTAATTTGACTACTTGCAATAGAAGTTATCTTAGAGTAGTTAGCTGTCTATTTGTTTTACTAGGTTAGCTAGTTGTTTTTCTTACTTGTCTATTTGCTTTAATAGGTTAGTTAGTTGTCTTTGCTTACTTGTTTTCTTGCTTTAGTAGAATATTTGTTGGCTTGTTATTTATTTTCTTTCATAGGGTAGTTTCTCATTGAATGTAGGTTGGCAAGTTAAAGTAGTTTGCTTTTGTTAGTTGCTCATTGTTATGCTTAATAGTTGCTTTTGTTTATTGTTATGAACTAGTTTTCTTTAGGTAGTGTTTTTACTTGCTTTTCTTAGAACTATCCATCGATCCTTGGCCTAAAAGTACTTAGGTTACATAGTTTAAAGTTGCTTAGTAGGGTTTGCTCATTAGATAGGTTTTCTTGAGTAGATTAGCCTTAGATAGTTACCTTCCTTAGTTAGGCTATTCTCCTACCAACCCTTCTACCTTTGGCATATATTTTGCTACAACTCTAAGCTTACTTACCCGGGGTTCACAATTTAATTGAGGGTTTTTAGTGTGTTGTTTTAGTGCGTATACAACACCCATCAAAACACATAAATACAATGAAACTTGATTTTTATTAATGAATAAGAGAGAAAAACACTGTAGAACACAAAATGGTAGAATGGGGTAGCTTAACTTTAAAAAGAAAGAGTATCTTATTCTTACAAAGAAAGAGATGTTGGCTACGCTTCAGTCGCAACAAGATTTACATCACACTCCATTGCATGCTTAAAGGGCCTCCTTCACCTCAATTATATATGAGAGAGAGAGAGAGGAGAACAATTCCCATGATGAATGTGGGATAAATTAATCTAAGTTAATAAAAATCCATAGGCATGTAGAACACTAGGAATTCTCGGGCGGTCACCCATCCTAGTAATACTCTAGTCCGAGCGCGCTTAACTGCAAAGTTCTAATAGCATCTGATGCATTAACGCTATGTTGTAAGCATGTACATAAGATTATTACATGATGTATGTAATTAACAAATGCAGATGGTATTACATTCTATTCCCCATCAAAAGGGTGAATATCATGGCTTATCAAAACCATAAGCTCAAAATGTTGATTCAGTGGAAAAGGTGGTTGGCCACCGAGATCCACTTGGATCAATACATGTGAGCCATCAAGACTCTTCTTCATTCTCCTCGGTACTTCCTGCATTGGATACATTTGAGCCATCAATGGTCTTCTTCATTCCCGTCATGTAAGGATTAAAGATGATTACATATTTATGTTGGAAACAAGCATTTTTATAAAGGCATAGAAGGAATCATTTTTGTGATTTTTAAAATAAATCTATATTTTACCTATATTTAATACAAATTAAGTATTAATTTATTGATAGGAAATATCATAGATTTGTATTTTGCTATTTTGCTATTTTTTTTTTGTTAGTTTTCTCCAATGTTCCTCTTGATATCACTTAAGTTTCTCCACGGGTGAATTACCATGAATACATTGAATAATATTTGACACTTAGATTTATCCATGAGTGAATTACCATTTTTTTTTTCCTTCCAAATATTCAACGATTCACATTTTCGCAAACAAATTTTGTTTAACAATCACTCACAAAATCCTCTTCCATTTTAGATCTTCAGCATATTACACTTTCAATTTAGCATGGTAGGATTTACAAAGATTGTTGTTCTATGAATCTAGATTTTTAAATTTGACTAAATATTTATTTGATACTATTATAATGTGATATTTTCCAGGATCTAGTTTTTAAGATTTATAATTTTGGATTTACTAATTTCTCTACTAAAGATAAATTTGATTGAAAATGTAATATTTTATTTAACATGTTTTTTTTAATGAAATGTGTACTTAACTTATTGTTGTCAATCAAAATGTAATATATTTTGGAAGTTTTTCATCATGGAAGGGCTGCATGAGTATATACCCTTCCAACTAAAATTAAGAGCGACCCTTCAAATTTGATCACTGGTGAAGAGAGACGTCTATGGCTAGTGATGTTCAATGTCCATAAGTTGGTTTTATCATAAATCCCTTTTCTTACAAACTTCTTGTGAATTATTATATATTGTAGTTTAAAACATACTTAAGACATATTTCTACTAAAATAGAGTTTGCCTTTTTAAAAGTGTTTATTCATAATATTTACTACATAATTAATTTTATCATAATTCTTTTTTTAAGAGTGTAGATCCATCTTAAATTAGGATCTACCAAGCACTACAAGGGATTCAATTTTTTAAGGTGTAATTTTTTTTAATTATTTGTTTCCATGTCAAGTTTTACACCTTGAGTGAAATTGTTTTTATTTTTTTTTAATTTGAGTCAACTTTCTTTTTATTATTGTTATTTTTTTCAATTGATCCAACTTTAATTTTTTTGTTTTGTTTAATCAAGCTGACTTTATTTTTATAATAATTATTATTACTATTTTTAATTGAATTTACTCTTTTTTTTCAAATGTATTGTTATTATCCTCACACTAACGCCTTAACATCTCCCCTATATTGGGCTATAAAACACCTAGCTACTCTCGATGCAAATAAATATTTAAATAATAAATTAAAAATAAATACAATAAAATCATAAAGTATCATCCAACACAACATCATAATTCAATGACATTAATTCAACATAACTTATTATATACCTGATTATTTCCTTACTTTTATTATACACCTTTACATAAAAGTTTGTACTTGTACATCTTTCTTTCAATAATATTAGAGAATTGGAATTTAGTGAAAAATTTAAATAATAAGAATGATCTAAATGTTGGAATTTGGTGAAAAATTTAAATAATAAGAATGATCTAAATGTTAAAGCGAAGTTTAAAATTTTAAAATTGGTATAATAATATATCTATATTTGACATTTGACATTTTGAGAAAAATTCAAATACTACAAATCAAATTCACTACCAAAACACTCTAATAATAATTTTAATTTTAGTGCATTACATGACTTATTTTTATTTAATAATAATTTTAGTGCATTCCATGATTTATTTCTATTGTATAATAAATTATAATTCACTTTTGTAATATATTAAGTATATGCATTTTAATTCACGTTCTTAATATATATTTTATGGTTTATTTTTATTGTGTAATAAATTATAATTCATTTTCCTAATATATTAAGTATATATGCATTTTTTTCCAGGTATGTTTACGATGTTTATTCGACACATAAGATAAGTTGGGTTTGAATCAATGATTTTACATAACAGAGTGTTTTAACAGTACACTTCATCACCCAATACCCTACATCCCGGAGCTAAGTATATATACTTTAATTCATTTTCTAAATATATATTAAATATATGCATTTTAAAATTTTAATATATATGATTTAATTTGTCATTTTAAACTAAATTATATTAAAAAAAATAGAAAACATGTCAATATAATAATTCATTTGTTGAGAAAAAGAACAACATAAACCTTTAATAGAAAAATAATAATATAAAGAAATAATTAAAATATTTTAATCCATGTAATAGAAAATCAAAATGATCGCAAATATTAAAACCTCTGTAAGGGACATGCAATGTAGAGAGTGTGCGACATAGATAGAAAATATTAAAGATGGTGACATTTCTTAAATTAAATAGATGACATGCCAATTAAAATCAAAGATAAGGACATGCCATGCAACATACAAATAATGGGAAAACCCTAGTAATGGTGGCATTGAATTGTATGGATGAGGGTATTTCATGGGTCTCTCTTGATTTTTCATAAGAATTATCTTCATGGGGGACTACTTCCATAAGCTACCAATGAACCCCTTATTAGGTTAGAGTAAATAACAATCACCTTAAGGAGAGAAATCATATGAAGTAAATGAGACATGTTTTGAATAGTACACATTTTTCTAGATGGCCCTGCCATAGCCTAGTTAGTAGGTTTCCTCAAAGCATGTGCTAACCTTAGGTATACATCACTGTATGAAAAAATCACATTGGACTATTGTAGTTATAGCAGTATGCGAGGTGGAAAATCGAAAAATTCCATGAGCTATATTTCCAGTGGGATAAAATATGCTTGGATTGCAACCAAACTCCCCATTCATGCATTGGCTACACATGAAAGTTTGAAGAATATTTGACACCCATTGGAGATTGCTGGAGAGGTGTTGAAGCATTGTGCCTTGAACCCTATTATTTATCTGATAGAAACTATTTAGTTCGATGTAAGCACTAGTTCTATAGTTAACCCCCAAATTAAACATCCCCATTGTATTAGGAAGAAGGGGATTAAGATGTCAGTGGAAGTGGAATTAGCTCTAGGATTTTACAGTTTCATTGTTCTTTTTTTTGTAAATATGAATACAACACATTACATTTTCTACTCTATAGATTAGATTCCTTTGCAAAAAAATACCTATAATATTTGGGATTGTACAAGGCATGTTTCTAACATGAATGGTCAATTGTTATGAGACAAACTCCAAAAAGTATCCAACGTATAATCCACTTTGAGGGGGAAACCTCCTTTTACAATATATGCTATGCACAAGACAAGATGAGATGCATATACAAATAATTCTTCTTTGATATAAATAGGAGATAAAGTGAGCATGATGTAGCCTACCACTAAGCTGGCCTAATCATAACTAATAAAATAATAATAAATGAGTGTTAGAGCCTTAGGATCCTTAACATAGCCCCTCTCTTTTTCAAAACGTTTTACCCTCAAAGCTTGTAATTAAGGGTGTTTCTTCATGAATCGCTAATTTTCTCATGTAGATTCTTCCAGAGGCATATTCTTCTACTTGATTAGATACTCCATAATGGTTCTATTCCATAGAAATATAGAATTCCTATCTATACCTTTTTTCGGTTCAAGAATCAAATTCCCTTCATCTAATTCTGGAAGTTTTGTCTATACTGGAATAATTTGTCCCAAAACCTTTTTTAGGAAAGATACATGAAAAACCTTATGAATGTGAGAAGAAGGAAAATCTAACTCATATGTCAGTAGTTCAATCTTGTGAATAATCTTGTAGGGTCCATAAAATTTTGGAGCTAATTTCTTATTTGTCTTCTATTTGAGAGTGGATTGCTTATAAGGTTGCAGTCTCAAAAACACCCAATCACCCTCCTCAAATTGTCTTTCACTTTGATGTCGATCTGCTTGTTGCTTCATCCTGTTTTGTGCCATTTGAAGGTTTTCCTTAAGAATTGTCAAAGTTTTTTTAGTCTTTTCCATATGTGACTCTATTTCCTCCACTTTGGAATGATCCTACAAAAAGTATGAGATACTAGGAGATGGATATCCATAAAGGGATCCAAATGGGGACATCTCAGTAGATGTAAGATAGGTGGCACTATACCACCATTCTTCTAGAGGAAGCCACTTCACCCATTGATATTGCTTGTCTGAATAATATCAACATAGATAACCCTCTAAACATTTGTTAACTATTTCTATTTGACCATATGTTTGTGGATGATTTATTGAGCTCATAGCTAGTCTTGTTCCACTCATCTACCATAATTCTTTCCAAAATATTCCTATGGAATTTGGATCTTTGTCACTTACTATTAATTTAGGAAATCGATGAAGTCTATGAATTTCCTTCATGAACACTTACACCACTTGACTTGTCATATATGTACTTTGAATTCCACAAAAATGTGCATATTTTGTGAGTCTATCCATGACCACAAAAATTGCATCCTTACCTTCTAATTTCGATAAACATGTAATAAAATCCATTGATATCTCTTTCTATATTTGATTAGGTATGTGTAAAGGATGAAGTTACCATGGAGTTTTTATTGTTTCTCCTTTATTTCTTTGGAAAACATGGCATTCTCTTACAAATTTTTGAATGTCTTTCTTCATTCCTTCCAAAAAAGATATTTTTTTATCCTTTGATATGTTTTAAGGAACCCTGAATCTCCTAGCATTGGAGATTCATGAGAATCCATTAATATGTGTTGCTTCATCTTTGATTCACGGAATAAAAATATTCTACCCTTGTACTAAAGAATATCTCTCTTCCACTCCCAATGTTCCATAGTTCATCCCTTCCTTTATACATTGTATTTTATTTCTCATACTATTGTCATTTTTCCATTCATGATGAGCTTCTTCCAACCACATAGGATTGGAAGATGTAATGTAATATAAACTTAAGGCTTCTTCTATTCTAGAAGGGGCATCTACGACCACATTGTCCTTCCCCTTTTTGTAGATTATTTCAAATTCAAACCCTTTCATTTTTGCTACCCATTTTTGTTTCTCTTCTGATGATAATATTTTCTCCAAAAATTACTTTAGACTATCATGGTATGACTTGACTTTAAAATTCCTCCCAATGAGATATTGTCATCATTTTTTATTGCATGTAAAATTGCTGCCATTTCTTTTTCATATGTACATTTCACCAAGTTTTTTCGCTTTAATTGTTTACTTTCAAAAGTCAATGATCTCCCTTCTTGCATCAATACTAATCTAATTCCTTGTCCAGACGCATCACATTCGACTATTAATGTTTTACCAAAATCAAGTGTTGCATGTACTGGTGTAGAAGACATGACATCTTTTAAGAGTGAGAATGCTAAGGTATCCTCTTCATTCCATACAAATGAATTTTTCTTCAAGAGATATGTGAGTGGGAATGCGATGCTTTCATAATTATTAACAAATTTATGATAATATCTTGTAAGACCTAAAAATCCTCTAAGACTCTTGATGTTCTTAGTAATAGGCCATTTTGTAATAGCTTGGATCTTTTGAGAATCCAACTTAACCCCTTCCCTTGAAATAATATTACCCAAATACTCTACTTCTTGTTTCCCAAAAGAACATTTGGATCTTTTTACATACAATTGATTGTTCGCAAGAATTTGTAGGACTTTATCCACATGTTTAATGCAGTCTTCCCATGATTTTCTATAGATAAGTATATCATCAAAGAAAAGAAACACAAACTTTCTAAGTTATGGTAGACATTTTTTGTTCATAAGGCTTTGAAAATTAAAAGGATCATTAGTCAACACAAAAGGCATGGCCGAGAACACATAGCGCCCATCATGAGTTCTAAAATATGTTTTAGGAATGTCTTTTTTTCTTCACCTAATCTAGTGGTATCTTGACTTAAGATCTAGATTTGTAAAATAAGCCACTCCATGAAACTCATCAAATAGCTCATCAGTGTTTGGAATAGGGAATTTATCCTTTATGGTGATTTTGTTTAGATTTCTATAATCAAGACACATCCTCCAAGAATTATCTTTTTTTTCTTACCATCACTAATAGAGCTGAAAATGAACTCCGACTTGGATGAATGATACTCGAATCCAACATGTATTATACCATTTTATCAATCTCTCCCTTTTGTTGATTAGGATATCTATAAGGCCTTTTATTAGGAGGAGTACTTCCAGGTGAGTTGTCTTTCATAACACACCAGTTATGGGGCCTCACAAAACCTCAAAAAAATGCATCACTATGTTTATATTTCAAAACTTGTCGTGGTGCGTACTGTTAGAGTTTATGCACTAGTGCTCTATGTTTATTGTCGCACCACCAAGTATTTTACCTGTGCATTTAATAAGATGCACCATGCTTATATATTATGAAATATTATACTTGGCCTCGTTCTTTTTACAACACCAGTACGTTTTATGGACCTATGGGCACTGATAGGTTAATATTTTTTATTGCACCTTTAGCGGTGGGATGTGTTACTATGAATGCAATGATGCTACCTTGTTATTGTAGCACCAACATTACATTTTGTGATGCGTTGGTTTATATAGAGCACCGATAATGGGGCATCCAATAAAATGCCCTAATATGACAAATTGATCAGTATTTTCCTGGTGCGGTTCCTTTAACTACACCGGTGGAGTTGGTAAAAAAAAACACATTGTTGCACTTAAATTTACAGTGTGCAAAATCATCGGTGCACTTTGTTAAACTGAAAGCATTGGTGCACCAGTTCTACCAGAGAACCGAATTTGTTTTTAAAATTTATCACGATGCTCATTATTGAACGACACCGGTGCTTATAGTTATATTCGATGCACTAACAATGATTCTAACTATGAATTTAACACATGACACAATGCTTTAGGGTGAGCCAAAGCGTTCAGGTGCACCATGCGAAATTGGAAAAGAAATTGAAAAAATGCCAAATTTCAAGCTAAATTCAAATTTTAATTAATGAAAGTGAAAATAGGAAGGTAATAAACAATTTACCTAGACTATTATATCCTGAGGAGTCACGGTTCCACCTTTGAGAGGAAATGAAAATTCGTGGTAATTTCAAAAATTTGGAAATGTGTGGACTCTACCAATGGAGTTATCCAACTCGTTGTATAGCACCAAAAACATGGCTTCTTTGGAAGGAGGATGAGAATTGTTTCTTGCTTGTGAGTTTGGAAGCATGATATGTACTATAACAATTCAAATTGGTTTGGTAATTATTTTTTTTATTTACCCTGTCGTGGTGCGCCTGACGACAGTGATACACATCAGGGTGTAATGTTTAACGACACCGATGTGCTTTGATCGATGCTTGTTATTTTTATTATAATGTATGAAAATGTTTTTATACATTTAAGCATATATGTGTTATTGTTTATGTGTGCACCAATGCGTATATACCTTAAAGGTGCATCGGCAAAAAAAACTTTGCAAAAACCTTTGATTGCCTGCCTTCGCTATAAATAGAAAAGGGATAGATTTTTTTCAGGGAGGTTATATAATAACCTCTACAAAAATGTGTTCTCCTTGTATTGAGGTGTTAGCTAAATTTGATGTTCATGATCCCTATATGAAGGTATCCCTTTAGGAATTTCTTGAAATACCCTACGGTGATATTCCAAGGTGCATTTGTATTCCTCTGGAATATTTTCATCTCCTTGCTTTACTTCCATAGAATAAAGTCTAACCACCACTCCCTTACTACCATTTTTTAGGATATTTTCCATTCTATGAGAGTCGATGACCTAAGAAGGTGCATATTTTAGCCATTTGAGTTCATATTGAATTCCCTCCAATTCAAATATCATGAATAATTCATTATAATTTGTAGAAACTATACATAATGTTCTCAACCATTGAATCCCCATAAAAACATCTAAACCTCCAATGGGAATGGAATACATCATACTTTCTAAGTTATATTCTCCCATACTAAGTTTAATGTTGTGGCATTTTCCTCTACAATCAATACTACCTCCATTAGCAACCAAAACTTGAAACATTGTCATTGGATACACAAAACAATTGAGGCTCTTTGCTAATATTTTATCAATGAAGTTATGGGTACTCCCTAAGTAAATAAGAATTATGACCCTTTGCTTCTTAATGTGTCCTGCAATATTAATGTTTTAAGGTGTTGACAAACTGGCCAATGCATGAACACATATTTCATGCCTCTCACTGTTGTTCATAATTTCTAGATCTTTTTCCTACTCTTTTAAATCCACTATTTCATCCTCATCTCTTTGTATAGATGCCTCCATTTCCTCTTCGTCATTATTCTCCAAGGTGAACAATTTTGTTTCTTGAAATTTATTCCCTTTTGACCATTTTTTATTACAATAAAAAGATAGTCCTTTTGCTCTTGTTTCCTCCATTTGCCTTGGTGATATTTGAGTAGGTTGAGGTAGAGTTTCCCTATGAGACCCAAATATATATTTTCTTCCTACATATGTTCTAGTGGTATACTTTTGTGTAGCTCTATTCTTGGCTTGAATATGACAAGAAAATTGCATAGCCTCCACAATATTTTCAACATGTTTTAAGAAGATCTCATGTTTAATGTCTTCTTGTAATCCACCCATGTAATCTTTTAATATATGTCCATCACTTATGTTATCCAACCTTGTGGAAACACCTGAAATTATGAATTATAACCTTCAATATCACCAAAGTGCTTGATTTTTGTCAATTGACTAAAGCAGTCTTGTTCCCAAACTTTTCCATATTTTGCTTCTAAGTATTGTTGGAGAAATTTATATTTTTGACACACTAGTTCAGTGGGAGTTAACTAACTAGTTCTATTTTAGACTTTCTATTTAGACCATCACTATTATGTATGCATGCATTCTTAAGGAAAGCTAATTGCTTGAACACTTTTTTCAATTATGGAATGTTCTTTCCTATATATGAGTGTATTCCACTCATTCATTGTATCACAATGATCATCATTGATTAACTCATTGGAGTAGTGTGAATATATTTTCTCATTATTCCATATTGAACCTCTCGTCCTTTCTTGATAAGCTTTGTTTGTACTTGCTTTAGCTAGATCTCTTGTGCAGGTTTCGATGAAACATTGACATGGTACCAGAGCTACGTTGCTTGGAGCAAGCCAGAAAAGCCAAAGAATAGGAAAATCAGAGTTTCGGGGAGAAAAATCCATGTAACAGACACTGTCACACCCTTTCTTTGTCAAAAAGTGCGACAATCTGTAAGTGTCACAACTTCTCTTTGTTGAATGGTGCGACATTCGCACCCTAGACTTACAGTGTTTTCAGTTTTGGACTTGTCGCACCCTAGTACACTACTAGAGTGCAACAACTAGAAGCCTATCACTTTGTGTCTTAAGGGAAGGTGAGACAACCTCTAAATGTTCCTTCTTTGCAGTGATTTCTCAATTTTTTCACTTGCAGATTGGGGGTAAATTTTATGGTTTCTCAGAAATAGTGGGAGAGATGGATACGCCACCAATTCTTCAGTAGAAATTGGTGGTACTCCTCACACCATAAAATTATTTTTATTGGAATCCCAAGGCTGAATTCCAAATCAAAAGGAAAGGACTGTACAATTTTATGATGGGGACATAAACAAAACCTACATCGGAAATTGAGAAGACCAGATGGGCGAACCGAAAGGATGAGACCAGATGAATTCTTCTTGAATTGATTTCAACTAATTTATGGTTTCATGTAGTTGGATGGAAGACTCCAAAAGCGATATGGACCACCTTAGAAAGTATGTTTGGAAAGAAGGATGATATGAGAGGTCATCTAATTGAGGTAGAGTTGAATACCTTGGATCCTAAAAGTTTTGATAATATACATGATTTCTTTACCAAGTTTAATTATTTGATATTGAGCTTGGCATCTTGTGGTATTAATAAATCTACACAAGTAGACCAACTTATTCTAACAACATTTTCTAAGCTAGGACCAAAATATGTTGTCTATGTCTCCACTTTCCATTCTGGGAGATATCTCTTGGGATCAAAGTGAAAGATGCCTACCATGGATCAATTCATTGATTCTATCACACATGAGTAGGAAAAACTCATTCAAATGGGCCTAATTAAGGATCCCAAAGAATATACACTCACCATGCATGATGGAAAAGGATAATCCAAACAAAAAGGAAAGGGGAAATCACATCCAGAGCCAAAGAAGGAGGGATATTCCAAACCCTTCAAGGATTCTTTAGGTTCCAAAGAGAAGAAGAAGAAGGGAAAGTAGTGCACTTAATGCAATAAACTAAATCATGAATAATCCACATGCATGAAGAACCAAATCTATCTTATGGCTCAGGTACTTTAGAAGAACAACCTTGGAAACTTCATTCCAGAAAGAGCCAAGAAGAAGAAGGAAGAAGATCTTGCATCTAAGAATGGTAATCATCATGGTCTTGTTGCAATTGATTCCTCATATGATTCATGAATTATATATTCTGGTGCATCACATCATATGGCAGTGAAAGAGGAATTTTTTACTTCTATTAATGCATGTTCAAGTCCCCCTATACTTATGGGGGATGATACTCTAGTAGCAGTAACAGGAGAAGGGAGAGTGGAACTCCCTAATGGAAGTTTTGAGAATGTTTTACATGTTCTGAAGATTTCTATAAATCTTCGCTCAGTTTATCAGAACACTCAAACATGTAAAAGGGTTGAATTTACATCAAATTTAGTTTCTATACTTGACATGCATGGAAATTCCATTATTGCAATTGGTGAGGTAGATCACAAATCAAGGATGTATAAATTCACTAAGTTTGTTGACCATAACTCCTCTTTACTACTAACGCATGCTGATGATAGTAGTAGAGTATGGCATGAGAGATTTGGTCATTTAAATGTTAGGTACATGCAGTTAATTTCCAAGCAAGGAATGGTCAAAGGCTTGCCAGATATTTACTTTTCTAAAGGGGTTTGTGAAGGATGCATTCTTGGTAAGCATCATGAAGAGAAGTTTGAAAAGGGGAAGGAAAGGAGAACCTCCTCTTCCTTGGATCTTTTTCATAGTGATCTCATGGGTCCATTTCCACATCCGTCCATCAACAAAGAAAGGCATGTCCTTACATTCATTAATGATTACTCACGCTATGCTTGGGTTTATTTTCTCAGGACAAAGTATGAAGTTTTTTAGCATCTCAAAGAATTTAAAGCTCTAGTTGAAACACAAACTAGGAAGAAAATAAATATCCTTCGTACAGACAATGGGGGGGAGTATATCAACAAATATGTTCAAAATATTTGTCGTGAGGCTGGTATC
Source organism: Picea sitchensis (assembly GCA_010110895.2). Taxonomy (NCBI): domain Eukaryota; kingdom Viridiplantae; phylum Streptophyta; class Pinopsida; order Pinales; family Pinaceae; genus Picea; species Picea sitchensis. Next base: position 31,042 of record SNQJ01S0028573.1, on the reverse strand, counting down.
CAGTTGCAACATACAGTTCCATACACTCCACAACATAATGGAGTTGTTGAAAGGAAGAAAAGATCTCTCAAGGAGATGACCAATTGCATGTTGCATGCGATGTCTCTTCCTTCCAAGCTTTGGGATGAGGCACTTAACTGTGTTTCTTGTATACAAAACAGATCTCCTCATAGATCTGTTAAATACATGACACCTTTTAAGACTTGGACATGTGAAAAAACATATGTCACACACTTCCATGTCTTTGGATCTTGCACATGGACCCATATTCCTTCTGAAAAGAGGAAAGCATTAGATCCACATAACACACATTGCATATTTGTGGGATATCTAGATGATGTGAAGGGGTACAAGTTGATTGATCCCTCTACAGACTGACTCATCATTGAGCGCAATGTTCAGTTTGAGGAGAGTCCTTTGCATGCACCTATAATGCAACATCCAGAGAATCTTGTGCTTCCATTAGTTCCAGACATCAGAGATGATGATTCCATACACTCAGATGCTACATATTCAAACTTAGATTTAGAGGATTCTATATATGGATTTGAGCAAGTAGTACATCCATATGAGGAACCAATGCTAGAGCTTCAACATATGCCCAAGTGGGAACAATCCACACTTTAGGAAATAGTAAACCTTGCAAGGAATCCACTGGATTAGAGGAGGACTCGATCTCAGCATGAGAAGCCTTGTCATGTACTTTCAAATTTTGAACCAACGATTCCCATGAATTTCTATATGGTTCAATCTTCTGATCCGCAGCTCTATAGTGAGGCTGTGAGAAATCCATTATGGAAAGAATTCATGCAGGAGGAGTATGAATCACTCCTAGAGAATCAGACTTTGGATCTGGTTCCACTTCCACCAGGGAGGAAACTTGTCAGATGCAAGTGGGTCTATAGGACCAAGAGAGTAGTAGATGGTCAGGTGATGTTGGCATAGGGGCAGACCCAGGGTTCAACGCTACAACATCGCACCAAAAAAACCTTAACTACTAGCCCTTTCAGCAACAACTATGAAGCAGATGAAGTCTCACCCGAGGTAGAGGCAGGGGTGGTTGCAAGACTCAGGTGTCTGCAACCTTAGCTGGGACACATATCTGTGATTATATCGCTTACACAGCACTTAGCATCGATCATTCGTCAATATTCAACTGTTATTATACTTCACAGATAGCACAGAGCATTGCAACATTCACTTAGATCTAAGATATTTCAGCACTTAGCAACAATAAAATAGATCAGATCCTGTAGATTAGCACTAAGCATCTTCATACATGTCAGATCTAACATACACGCATATAAGAAGCACAAAGCATAAGTAAATCTATCTAAATATATCACAACACTTAGTAAACGCGGAGATAAACACATCAAGTCGAAGCACAAAGCATAACACACAGATTTACGTGGTTCACCCCCACCCTGGGGTTACATCCACCAACTCTTCTTCTTTATTAGCGTCTTCAATCAGTTACAACACAGAGCCACAAAATCCCTTCTTCGCATAGGACAGAAGATTTGCGAAGCTCGCTAGATCCTTCTTCCTTGTGCTACAACACAAAGCCTTCCACAATGTCTTACAACAACTTGCACTTAGCTCTGCAATTTTCACATAGGCACAAATCATTTACAATTCACTCTACCACTTAGCCTACATCACATAGATGTTGATCTAGCACTTAGCTTATTAACCATACTCTTACATCGCCTAGCTATTTATTTATATATTTACAAAATAGGCCTAAACATGGGTAAACCCATGGGACAACATCCCTTTTCCCATTACATTATCCCAAAAACCCAAAAAGGACCCAAAGTGGGCCGAGATCCTGTGATCTCTGCTTCATCTTGTGCTCCTCCTTTGACTGGCTGTCGAAGTCCCAAAATAGGTCAAAAATGACCAAGGTTATCCCAAAATTTGGTCAAGGGCCAATAAGCCCCCAACACTCACCTTTGAATCATCCTGAGTCACTAAGGTCTGATCAGTTCTTCTTCGAAGGCTTTGATCTTGGCTCGAGTTTCTTCGACTTGCTGCTTCTCTTTGGCCTCCTGTTCGGTGAACTCCTGGATCACTGCATTGTTCATTGGTCCTTCTAAGCGTTGTTCTATAGTGATGGAAACCTATTCTAGTTCTGCTCCTTGGCTCTCGACTTCTGTAAACAACAGGCATGCCTTGTCTTGCACGGGTTGAAGTCGTTGGCTGACTTCCATAACCTTGCTTTGAATTGTATGTATCTGCTGCTGGGTGGTGCGTTGCTCATGGAACCTCTTCATTTTGTCTACAACCGATAGAGCCTTCAGCTGCATATGAAGTGTATCTGCATGTTGCTTCACCTCTCGGAGCTGCGACTCCAATGTCTATAACTCTGGGTTCTCAGTGAGTTTCTCATAGGTCTGAGTGCTGCAGTTACTTAGCTACTTGCATTCTAATGCAATATATTTTAATCTGTCAACTGCGCTATGAGTAGTTGCTTCTCGCTGGTCTCTTATCTCCTGGAGGGTCTCAGGCACAGTAAAAGGTTCCATATCTGCGATACACTACTGGAGCTTCTAGATTACTTCTTCAAGTTGTGCCACCTGCTATAGAACTCTTTCTTCGGCCTGTACTTCGACAATTATCACAGAGAGTAATGATTTGTTGACTAGTTCCTTTACTTCGAGCTGCTCTATGAGCAACTGTTCCTTGCTTTGTTGTATCTCTTCTTTCTCTTTGTCCCACTGTTCTTGAAGAGTAATTTTTTCTTGTTCAGCAGCACTACGCTGCTCGACAAGTACTCCCTGTACCTGTGTCAAAGCCTGGGTGGCTTGCACTGTGTCTTCTTGATCTTGTCGAAGGCGAGCTTCAACCATATCAACAATCCGGTGAAGTTGAGTTAGCTCATCTCCCGGTTCTACTGTTCCTGCTGTCAGAGGCGTAGTGGAGACTGCGTAGCTAGATTGGAGTGCCTGCTTCACTCCTTGGAGTTCAATCTCGATATGATTATACATCTTCTCCTTCTTCACCTCCTGCTTTTCTACTATCTCCTACAAAGCATCGCCGACAGCTGCAATGATGAAATTAAAATCATTCAATGCGAGGGTAGTTTTCATCTTGGTTACAGGAGTTCTAGGTTTCTTCCAGGAGGAAGATTTCAGAGGCAAAACCTTTCTTTTCTTCGATGAGTCCTCTTTGTCCCTAGGTGGTGGTACTTTTCCTTTCTGTTGTTCAATTTATGCGCCTTCTATCTCTTCGTCGTCACCCCCTTTGTCTGGTGTGATAGAGGAAGTCCTTACAAATGCACTGTCTACATCGTGAATCTCTTAAAGCTTCTTCGTCTTGCTTGGTCCTGGTGTATCCGACACAGTTTTTGGGCTATCAATATTGGACAACTCCATGGGGTTCGCTGGAATGAGAAGGTCTGCCAACTAGTCCTTGGTGATCTCTTCGATGTCTTCCTCGGTCAACTTGTAATATGACTACAACTGTTGCTTGTGCTCATCAGCGCACATTGTTATATAAATGAAGTGGTGGTCCACGCTTAACTTCTGTAATATACCATATATAAAAAGTATGTAGTACAGAAATAAAATGCTAGAAATGGTAGAATAATAGTAATATAACCAACATAATCTCCACAAGAACACATAAATGATATAAGAACAACAACAAAAATAACACTTTGGTTCATAAAGAAATGTTCATGGGCCTCTTCGAGGGGGAAACCTCCAGTCGAGCAATGCTCTATTACAATAATATACAAGCTAGGGTTCTCATACCCTCGACTCCTATTTATACTAAATATGTCTCTCAAAAGAAGCATCTAGAGGAAGATCCTTCTAGAAGAGAAAGCTTCTATTAGGTCTTCTTACATCCGCCTTATTCTATTTTATTGAAAGGCCTTATTAATATTGACCTTTAATACATCCGAATATATTATTCTACCTTTGTGCGGGTTAGGACCCTAACATGTCCACCCCCTTAAAAAAAACCTTGTCCTCAAGGCTTGAGATGTGGAGATTGTTGCAGAATGGTAGCTAGTTCTCAAGTAGCATCTATTGGAGTTGTATCTTTCCACTGGACTAGCACTTCCTTGATGGTTCTCTGATGCAGGCGATGCTCACTCTGGTCCAAAACTGCTTCTGGCTATAGCCAAATGGATCCTTCTTCAGCTAACTCGGGCATGTTGGTTTGAATTTGGCACCTAGTTCCAATCACCTTCTTTAAGCATGAAACATGGAAAACAGGATGTAGCTTTGAATGACTAGGTAGAGCTAACTAATAGGCTACTTGTCCCACACGCTTGAGAACTATATAAGGACCATAGAATTTGGGTGCTAGCTTCTGACAATGCTCGACCTTGAGGGAAGTTTGCTTGTATGGTTGCAGTTGTAGAAACACCTGATCCACTTCTGCAAATTGACGTTCAGAGCAACCTTGATCTTCTTGTTGCTTCATGCGATTCTGTGCCATGACCAAGTTCTCTTTGAGGTTACAGAGAATAGCCTCTCTAACTGTAAGTGTTTGGTCAACCACCTGGACCTTCGAAGTACCCGGTAAGTATGAGAGAACTAAAGGTGGCTTCTGTCCATATATTGCTTCAAAAGGAGTCATGCGTGTAGTTGTATGGTAGGAAGTGTTGTACCACCATACAGCTAGGGGTAACCATTGAGCCCACTGATTTTGATTTTCAGAGGAAAAACACCTCAAATATGTTTCCAAACACTTGTTGACAACTTCCGTTTGACCATCAGCCTGGGAATGATAAGCTGTGCTGAGATGCAGTTGGGTGCCCTGTAGCTTGAACAGTTCTTGCCAAAAATTTCTTATGAAAGTTGGGTCACGATAAAAAAAAATAGAGTGCGGCATGCCATGAAGCTTGAAGATCTGGTCCATGAAAATTTGAGCCACCGTGGATGCTGTAAACAGGTGTTGAAGAGCGCAAAAATGAGCATACTTGGAAAGGCGATCATCAACCACCATTATGACTGATTTATTTCCCGATTTGGGTAAGCCGGTAATAAAGTCCATAGAGATATCCTTCCAAATAGAAGGTGGGATCAAAAGCAATTGTAGTGTGCCTACAAATTTGACTGTTTCTCCCTTGTTGCATTGACACACATCACATTCAGCGACAAAATTATGGATGTCCTGTTTCATACCATCCCAGAAAAAAGAACGTTTGACCCTGTCATAGGTTTTGGTGAACCCTGAGTGCCCCGTTGTGGGTGTAGCATGAAGCTCAGAAAGTACCGTGGATTTTTGATTTGATTGTTTACTTAAATACAAACGGCCTTTGTATCGAAGCTCATCATGGAGCCAAGAGTACCGTAAGGGAGCTGGAGCAGTGGACTGCAATTGCTGGATCAGATGCTAACTTTTGGGATCTTGTAGCCATTCCCAGCGAACTGCTTGGAGCCAATCTGGTAAAATGAAGGAAAGAGAAAAAAGGGATCCTTCATCTTCATATTTTCAGGAAAGTGCATCCACCACCACATTTTCTTTTCCTTTCTTGTAAATGATCTCATAATCATATACAAAGAACTTAGTCACCCATTTGTGTTTCTCTGGGGAGGAAATGCATTGTTCTAGAAAATACTTAAGGCTTTGATGGTCTATCTTAATTTGGAAACGTTGCCTCAATAGATAAGGGCACCACAGATCAACGACATGCAGAATAGCCAACATTTCCTTTTCATAGATGGATTTGCACAAATTATTTTCAGATAGTTGCTTGCTGGTAAAGGCCAGAGGTCGACCCTCTTGCATAAGGACAACACCAATTCCTTTCCCTGAGGTATCACATTCCAACACAAAGGTCTTTGTGAATTCAGGAAGGGCCAGAACTGGAGTGGTGCACATGGCCATCTTCAAGGTTTGAAAAGATTGAGTCGTGGCTGGAGTCCGGGTGAAAGAGTTCTTTTTGAGGAGAGCAGTGAGAGGTGCTGCAATATTTCCATAATTCTTAACAAACTTGCGATAATAACCTGTTAAGCCCAGAAATCCACGCAAAATTTTGAGAGTCTTTGGGTGCGACCAATCTTGCATATCTTCAATCTTTTTTGGATCCACCCTGGCGCCATCCTTTGCAACCAGATGACCCAAGTATTCTACTTCGGAGGCACCAAAAGCACATTTAGACTGTTTCAGCAAAAGTTGGTGCTGAGAGAGTAAATGGAGAACTCGATCCACATGAGTAAGGTGGTCTGTCTAGGTTTTTATATAGATGAGAATATCATCAAAGAAAACTAAGACAAAATGACAAAGAAAAGGATGAAAGACATGATTCATGAGGCTTTGGAAGGTGGAGGGGGCATTACACAAGCCAAAGGGCATGACCAAAAAGTCATAGTGGCCCTCATGAGTTCTAAAGGTAGTCTTGGGAATGTCTACCTCTTTCATATGTATATGGTGGTAGCCTGAGCGAAGATCAAGTTTAGTAAAGAATTAGGTGCCACTCAATTCATCTAGGAAGTCATCAATGACATGAATGGGAAATTTTTCTTTAATGGTCAGTTTGTTGAGGGCACAAAAGTCAGGACACATTCTCCAAGAACCTTCTTTCTTCAGGACCATGACTACAGGAGAAGAGTAGGGGCTCGTACTAGGGCGGATAACGCCTGCATTAAGGAGTTCCTGGACCATTTTTTCANTCATGAGGCTTTGGAAGGTGGAGGGGGCATTACACAAGCCAAAGGGCATGACCAAAAAGTCATAGTGGCCCTCATGAGTTCTAAAGGTAGTCTTGGGAATGTCTACCTCTTTCATATGTATATGGTGGTAGCCTGAGCGAAGATCAAGTTTAGTAAAGAATTAGGTGCCACTCAATTCATCTAGGAAGTCATCAATGACATGAATGGGAAATTTTTCTTTAATGGTCAGTTTGTTGAGGGCACAAAAGTCAGGACACATTCTCCAAGAACCTTCTTTCTTCAGGACCATGACTACAGGAGAAGAGTAGGGGCTCGTACTAGGGCGGATAACGCCTGCATTAAGGAGTTCCTGGACCATTTTTTCAATTTCATTTTTTTGTGAAAAGGGGTGGCAATACGGACGGATATTGGGAGGAAGGCTTCCGGGTACAAGGGGAATGGAATGATCATGAACACCACGGGAAGGAGAGATTCCTTGGGGAGTGGAAAATACCATTTGATGTTTATAAAGGAGGGCTTGGAGGTCTTGTGGGACCTAGGGTGTCTTTGTTTCTTGTATGGCATGGAGTTGGGAAATAACACCAGAATGACCTTTGTTGGGCATCTTTTCCATGCGATGGGAACTAATGATCTCAGGTGAACCCACTGTGATGCCTTGGACTTTATATTGGTGGCCCTCCTGGTCGAATTGCATGGTTAATTCCTTAAAATCCATGAGAATGGACCCAAAGTCCTTAGCCAATCTGCACCCAACACAATTTCACAACCGCCCATGTCGATAGAAAACATATGGGATTTTAGGTGGTAGTCACCGATTTGGAGACGCACATTTTCACAGTGACCTCCACATTTCATGGAACCACCATTGGCAATCATGATTTGGAAATTGTTGATGGCATAGATGTAGCAATGAGTTTCTTGGGCAATATGACGATGAATAAAATTATGGGTGCTTCCACTATCAACCAGAATGATGACCTTTCGATGCTTGATGTAATTAATTAACTTGAGGGTTTGGGGAGCAGAGAAGCCAGTGAGAGCATTGAGGGAAATGACCGATTCTATTTCGGGAGGGTCTGAGGGAGGGGTTATGTCAGTGGTTGCAGGTGACTTAGACACAAGGGGAGTTTCAACATCCTCTTCTGAAATATCCTCAGAGATGGCCATAAAAAGATTTTTTTCCTTACATTTGTGGCCCAGAAAAAATTTGTCATCACAGTTATAACAAATTCCTTTGAGTTATCATTCATCCATTTCATCCCTGGTCAATTTTTGGATCTTTAGTGGGGCGGAGGGAGTAGTGGGATTTACGGGTTTAGGGTGAGGGATAAAAGAGGGTTTTCAGTTTGGAGAAGATACAACCCGTTGTGCTTCTTTAGCTCTTTTAGTAGCCTCCACCCAACTTGGAGGTCGAGCCATGAGGACATGGGCCCTAATATCATCCTTGAGGCCACTGATAAAACACTCTTGAAAAAAGGCATCGGTCATGCCCTCTGTTCGAAAAGACAGGCGCTCAAAGGAAGTTATAAAGTCTTCTACTATTTCTGATTGTTTTAACTTTTTCAAACAGCCCAAATGATTGGTGTCAGTGTCAAAGAATTCATAAAGCTCAGCCACAAAGTGTGTCCAAGCAATATACCCTTGACGGGAAGTTTTTCTCCATTGCCACCATTACCAACATTCTTTATCTAGATGGAGAACACCATACTGAGTTTGGCCAAGTCATCTGTAATGTCGTATAAAGAGAAATAATGTTCCATTTGGGTTACCCAACTAGTGGGGTCTGAGCCATCAAATTTGGTCACATCCACCTGTGGAAGGCGTAGGTCACGTTGAAAGTGATGGTGCTGAAAGTTATGGGAATGAGAGGAATGTTCACCTTCAATATGGGGAGGCAAGTCAGAGGAAGGGTTATCTGTAGGGATACTCAGTTTGGTGCAGAGTGATGAAACGACATATTCAAGATGGGTGGTCAGTTCTTGTTTGACTTTCTCCATTGAGGACTACATGGTTGTATTGATGGTTTCAAAATTGGCACTGAGTTGTTTCACTTCTTGTTGGGTCGCGGTGAGACTAGATTGCAAGGTATTGAAGAGAGCTTCCAATTCTTGGCTATGGGTATGGGCCATGAGGATGAGGGAACTGAAAAGGGGTGAGTGGGGTCAGAATTTTTTTCCGAAAAATGATATGTGTGAAGGTGATAAGGGAGAAGAGGTGAATCCAATGGAATAGGTCTCAAATAATGGTGAGAAAATTTCCAGACTTTTTTTTTTTTTTTTACACTTGCGGAGTTATACTCTGGTCTGAAGAGTACTGCAGAGATGAAATCCCCAAATGCTTAATCAAGAAGAAAAGTGTAGTGATTTGGCAACCCAAGCACAGCTACATGGTAATAGATCTTATCTGTTTTACTTTTTTTATGTTTCTGTCCCCCAAGGGTTAGGTATTCAAGGGTTCTACAGAGAAGGGTTTACCCTATTCTATAGCTCTCTAATATACATGCGGGGTCCAACAGCAGTACTCGGTCCAATATCTCAGGGCACTAACTAAGGAGGATAGACCGTACCCTTAGTCGTACTACCCAAATACCCAGGTACTAGAGATTATCTTCTCGAGTGTTGTTCTCGGTGGCACTATAGCAGTCAGGCGGTCGATCGGTTTGTCTAAAGAGGGCTTCAGGAAATCTAGGCCAATACATACATAGGTGTTGTCTGATGCGCTACCACTTGAAGGGGTACCAACATGGGTTACAAGGGTGGCCAACATATATGCGCTTAAGAACCACTTGTATTTCCTGTGTGTATGAATCCCTCAACCACGGGTTTATGCATGTAACGACAAATCTCTGTGGCTTAAAGACGTCGGAATACGTCTCTACCCTGAAAAAAAATTACCCACAATTTCTGCCAAGGAAAGTGCTCTGATACCACTTGAAATATACCAGATATAAAAAGTATGTAGTATAGAAATAAAATGCTAGAAATGGCAGAATAACAGTAATATAATCAGCATAATCTCCACAAGAACACAAAAATGATATAAGAACAACAACATAAATAACAATTTGATTTAGAAAGCAATGTTCATGGGCCTCTTCGAGGGGGCAGCATCCAATCGAGCAATGCTCTATTACAATAATCTCCAAGCTAGGGTTCTCATACACTCGACTCCTATTTATACTAAATATGTCTCTCAAAAGAAGCATCTAGAGGAAGATCCTTCTAGAAACAGAAGCTTCTATTAGGTCTTCTTACATCTGCCTTATTCTATTTTATTGAAAGGCCTTATTAATATTGACCTTTATTGCATTCGAATATATTATTCTACCTATGTGCAGGTTAGGACCCTACAATCACCATAAGTCTCTTTGATTCTCTATGCTAATGCTCGGTCTGAGGTCTTCCCAGGGTAAAAATCCTATGGGTCAGGGCCTTACATGCTAAGCCCTGTGATCTGATTGATCAAAGTTGGATCCACGGTGATGGGTCGGTTCAACCGTAAGTATCCTCCATGATAGCATGACAATAGTAACTTTACACATGCATTCACCTCCTGATGTCGTCCGAAGTGCAGAATCTTCATCACGTTCAACAATGTAGACTGCGCAAGATTCTGGGTCCATGACTGCGAGATAATCTTTGAGTTCTTGTCTTTAGTTTTGGTTAGATATTTGTGTGGGGCGAGCATGCTGTAAGCATTCCTATCACCAAGGTTGAAGTCACTAAACTTCAATGCTACGAGCTTATATTGATCTGCACGGACTATGTGTATCCATTTCGGGAGGTACGTCGTGACCAAAGGGTACTCAAAGTATCTAGGTACACTGTCGCGATTATCGTGCCACTCAGGGGTGGAATATAGGCAGGTAGTATACTTGGAATCAACTTAGTGTTCGTGAGATCATCTCGATTCTTAGTGTGCTTCTCATTGACTGACCAGGATGGTTCTGCTCGAGCAGTGGATGGAGATGTTGCCAGTCCTCTTGTCGACGATGCTTGAACACCTATAGATACTCCTCTTTCCGACATGACTCTCTCAGTCCTTAAATCAAGCAGAACTTCTGTTACAGATTCTTTGACTGCGGTGAGCTCGTCGAACATACAGGCTCGGGATAAATTATCAGGGTCACAATACTACATAGGAATGAACAACAAGGGCACGATGATCACTGTATACACTTACTAGTCTACGGGCTTCAAATTCTCAGTTGGAAAAAGTGTTCTTCATGCATGGCGCGACGAGATAAATAGGCAATCTTGGCAACAGTTTGCTTCAAACGGGTATGGGGTCTCCATTAATTCATGTTATGTCCGTTATGGCGTGGTCCAACAGTTTGGTGGTGATCCATCAATTCTTTTCGACTCGTTCGGAGCGGCAATCGAACGAATATATCGGCCTCCAACGGCTATATCGCTTCGCTATGGCGAAGTGACCCATGTCATTGTTCTGATATTCCGACGAAGCTCTAATTTTGCAAAGTTTCTTTCTATGAGGTACCCCTTGGAACCTGCTGTAACTTTTCAATTTTATCCTTCTTCTTACTTAGCTTTCTAGCCTTCTTTCCAGTGAGCTTCGTCTTGTTGGTTCTTTTCCTATTCTGATTCTTATTTTCCTTGGACATAGTCACTTCGTGTTGTTGAGGTTCTCTCCTAGAACTCGGAGGTAATACTTCTTCTATATCTGAGATAGATACTTCAATTTTCTGTGAGTCCTTGAATTCTCATGCAGCTTTGACATTTGGGTTTCTAGTGTCAAATAGCTTCGATTTGTTCTCCTATTCTTCAATCAACTGCGCGATCCTTCTGGTCATGAAATATTTTAATTCTTGTCTCTGCTGTTCTAAAACCTCTTCTTCTTCCTTCTTTCTGGCTTGATCTCTTTCAATCCAAGGTTTTCCAAGTAACATAGTAAATGGGGCGTTGTCCTCAATAAATTAGATCATCTCAAAATCTTCCTCTATAGAAGTTCCATTAGCATTCATAGATATCTGAGTGAGCCTTCCATATAGGTTTACCAGTTTTCTTCTGAATATCCCTATTCCTCTTAATGAAGGGATCATAGCAAGCCTTCCTATAGCTTCCCAAGTTCTCTCTGTCATAACATTCACTTGTGTTTCCTCATCCAGAACATATTCAATGTCGAAGTCTCCTATTCTTACCTCGATGCATTCTTTTTCTTTAAAGATCTCTGATAACCTAACATGTCGGTGGTCATTCAAGGTGTCTTTTATCTGTAGTAACATATTTTATGATTCTCTCTGGGGTTATTCTATTTATGGATCTGTCTTAGGGTTTTCTTCATTCAGATTCATTCCTTCAAGCTTAGCTATCATTCTAGGGAAATCCAACACTTCATGGTCCAAATATTTGCAACAGAGACAACTAGGTCTTCCACCATGGCATTCCTTAGCAAGACGCCCCGGTCTTCTGCAACTGCAATAGAGGGTTAACCCTCTCCTTCATTTAGATGTTCCCCAACTTCTTTTGTACTGCACACCAGGATCATGGTAGCTAGCCTGCGAAAAATTCTTTCTAGGATCCTGCATCCATTTGTTAGTCCAGACATTCTTTCTATGCATAGGTATAACATATCTATCACTATTCTTATCAGATCTATTCATTTCAAACCTTCTTTCATCCATCAGAGCCCTAGTTTTCAAGCTAGGACAGAGTCTATCAAACATGCCTAGATCCATGCTCTAGAAACAATTTTTTTCACTTATCTTACTTCTACAGAGCACAAAGCTTCGAGATATAAAAACTTTTAACTATTATTACCTTTATCAGAGCACAGAGCTTACATATCTTACCTCTTTTCTGCAGATTTGACCCCTTTTCTTTAGAAACTTCCACTTTTACTTTTCTTAGAGCACAAAGTGTTTAGATCTCGCTTCTTTTCTTCAGATCTGACCTTCCTTTCTTGGCACAAAGATTTTTAGATCAAGTAGAATACTGTGCACTAGGGCACAGAGCTTCCACAGTTTCAGAATGAATCTTTTCACAAAGTTTCTTCTTCTTCAGTTCCAAGCAATCATAGTTTCAAGTCCTGACAACAAAACCATTTGTTGGCATAGGGGAAAAGCCAGGGTTCAACGCTACAACAACGCACCAACAAAACCCTAACTACCAACCCTTTCGGCAACACCTACGAAGCAGATGAAGTCTCACTCGAGGTAGAGGCAGGGTTGGTTGCAAGACTCAGGTGTCTGCAACCTTAGCTGGGACATAGATCTGTGATTATATCGCTTACAAATCACTTAGCATCGATCATTCGTCAATATTCAACCGCTATTATAATTCATAGATAACACAGAGCATCACAACATTCACTTAGATCTAAGGTATTTCAACACTTAACGACAGTAAAACAGATCAGATCCTGTAGATCAGCACTAGGCATCTTCATACATGTCAGATCTAACATACACACATATAATAAGCACAAATCATAAGTAGATCTATCTAAATATATCACAACACTTAGCAAACACATAGATAAACACATCAAGTCGAAGCACAAAGCATAACACATAGATTTATGTGGTTCACCCCCACCCTGGGGATACGTCCACCAACTCTTCTTCTTTATTAGCGTCTTCAATCGGTTACAACACAGAGCCACAAAATCCCTTATTTGCATAGGACAGAAGATCTGCACAACTCACTAGATCCTTCTTCCTTGCACTACAGCACAAAGCCTTCCACAATGTATTACAACAACTTGCACTTAACTCTGCAAGTTTCACATAGGCACAAAGAACTTACAATTTACTCTAGCACTTAGCCTACATCACATAGATGTCGATCTAGCACTTAGCTTATTAACCATACTCTTACATCGCCTAGCTATTTATTTATATATTTACAAAATAGGCCTAAAGATGGGTAAACCCATGGGCCGACATCTCATGGACCCAAAAAGGACCCAAAGTGGGCCGAGATCTCATGATCTCTGCTTCATCTTGTGCTCCTCCTTCGACTGGCTGTCGAAATCCCAAAATAGGTCAAAAATGACCAAGGTTATCCCAGAACTTGGTCAAGGGCCAACAAGTGAGCAAGTAAAAGGAAATATTAGTTACAAAAGGATTTCAGCATATTCATGGGATATATTATGATGAGACCTTTGATCCTATAACAAATATGGGACTCCATTCGCTTTCTTCTAGCCATTGCAACATCCATATGATGGGAATTTCACCAGATGGATGTGAAGAATTCTTTTCTTCACAAAAATATTTCAGAGGAGATCTACATGGAGCAACCGTAGGGGTTCATTCAAAATTCATCTTTAGTATGTAGGCTGAAGAAGTCTCTCTATGGCATCAAGCAAGAACCTAGAGAATGGTATGAAAAGATGGATTCTTATCTACTTTCACATGATTTTGTTAGATGTAAATATGATTGCAATGTTTACATGTTGGGGACTACTAACTCTTTGATGATTTTAGTACTCTATGTTGATGATTTTTTTATCACTACTAGCTCTAATTTAGCCATTGTTGTGGTCAAATATAATTTGCATGACAGGTTCTCTATGACATGCATGGGTCCACTTCATTTCTTTCTTGGTCTTGATATTAGTCAAGATGATTCAAGCATCAAAATTTCTTAGGATAAGTATGTCAGGGAACCTATGGAAAGATTCCACATGACATACTGTAAGTCTGCACCTACACCCTTCTTATCTGGGATCATACTTGAGGATGGTGATGATACACCATTAGTGGACAACACTTTGTATCAAAAATTGGTGGGGAGTATTATGTATCTCACCCACACCCATCCATATATCTCATATGCAATAGGATCAGTTTCCAGATACATGCAAGAGCCCCATGATCTGCACTAGAAGGCTGCCAAGTGCATCCTCAGATATGTTTAGGGCACCATGAGTTATGGGATTCACTATGCAACTGGTTGTGCATTGGATCTTGTAGGCTTCACAGATTCAGATTGGGCTCACGATGGCACATATCGCAAGTCCACTTCCGAGTACACTCTCAGTTTGGGGTTAGGCCCTATTTGATGGTCAAGTAAGAAGCAATTAGTCATTGTTTTATCTTTCGCAGAGGATGAGTATAGAGGAGTATTCAACTATGTCATTTAAGAAATTTTCCTTCATCACTTCCTTACTGAGCTTGGTATCCAATTTCACTGTTCGATTGTCATATGGTGTGACAATCAGAGTACACTGATATTTTGCAGATATCCAGTACATCGGAAATGAACCAAACACATTGATGTCAACATACATTTCATCAGAGATATAGTACATGACATGACCATTGATCTACAGTTATGTCCTTCCTATGAACATACCACCTATATCTTCACCAAGACCTTCACTGGGTTGAAGTTTCAGACTTTGCGGGATCGTCTTGGAATGAAGAATAGAGTTTCCTAACAGCTTCCTTTTCTGCTTTTGATGCATTGTCCTTTGAGGGGGGTTTTGTTCCCACATGGTTTTCCCTCTTTCCTCATTTTTATTGAGTGTTCATTAATTGCATTGTACATGAGTACCTAATATGGCCTAGTTGTTTAGACTCATTTTTTATTACTCCGTAGTGATGTTCATGGGGGTTGTTGGAGAAATTTCTATTTTCGACACACTAGTTCAGTGGGAGTTAACTAACTGGTTTTATTTTAGACTTTCTATTTAGACTATCATTATTATGCATGCATGCATTCCTAAGGAAAGTTAATTGGTTGATTGCTTTTCTCAATTATGGAATGTTCTTTCCTATATATGAGTGTATTCCACTCATTCATTGTATCACAATGATCATGATTGATTAGCTCATTGGAGTAGTGTGAATATATTTTCTCATTCTTCCATATTGAATCTCTCATCCTTTCTTGATAAGCTTTGTTTGAACTTGCTTTAGCTAGATCTCCTRTGYAGGTTTCAATGAAACATTGRCAAGTATTTCATGTAAACAAACTCCAAGTACAATGATAATAATAGGGCTTTCTTTTGAGTATCCATTGATACCATTGGTAGGGTTTTATCTCAAAATACAAGGTTTCCATGGAAATCCTTTGTTTATCATCCATAATATTATGMAATTTRGACWKTCCAATGCTACTCAATSGTATCAAGTGTCATAGAAGTATCAATGGYATCAAGGGTACTCAAAAGAAAGCCCCATTCTTATCATTATACTTGGAGTTTGTTTACAAGAGATACCAAGACTTTCCATGGGGATTTCTTGGTAGAAGTGTCATAGAAGTATCAATGGTATCAATGGGTACTCAATTTGGACTTTCCAAACATCATATATGACACTTCTACCAAGACCACTTGTTTGAGACTAGTTTTAGGACTARTCAAATAACCCTAATTTCCACAGCCTTTATCTCAAAAWGTAAAGTGACAAAAAATCTAAATTTTTTASCACAAGTGGTTCAATATATTTTATAATAATTCAAAAWWWTTTATAGTACAAAACCTTGCATAAAAAAATTRATAGTGAAAAYTCCAAGATGAATTGTTTGAGACTAATTCCAGGACTAGTCACAAATCCTAACTTCCATAGGATATATATTAGAAAGTATAATGAACTAGTATTTGAAATTTTTACACAAAGCATTTCTATATGTTTTCTCAGTATCATGAAAATTTTACAATCTGAAACCTTGTTGAAAAACATTTCTAGCGAAAATTCTAGGATGACTCTTTTGAAACTAATTTAAAGAATATTCAGAAACCCTAACTTCCATGGGATGTAAATCATAAATTATGATGAACCGGTACCTAAAAGTTTTACTAGACATACTTCAATATGTCTCCTTAGTAGCCTCAAAATTTTGTTGTCTAAATCATCCCAGAAAAAATGATATAGTGAAAATTCCAAGATGTCTCGATTGAAGGAACGAAACCCTAGGATTGTATGCTTTGATACCAAATGTTATGAACCAAACTCCAAAAAATAGCCAATAAATAATCTAGTTCAAGGGGGAAACCTCCATTTACAATATATGCAACATGCACAAGACAACATTAGATGCCTATACAAATTATTCTCCTTTATTATAAATAGGAGATAAAGTGAGCATGATGTAACCTACCATTAAGTTGTCCTAATCATAACTAATAAACTAACAATAAATAAGTGTTAGGACCTTAACAAAAATCTATTATCTAGGTAGAACAATGTAGAATCTACCATTTCATAGAGTCCAATAACCTGTCATGCAAAGAATGAAGGTAGAATCGACAAAATTGTGACCTTTATTTTGCACGACTAGATTTAAGTTATGTAATGACATTAAATGCTTATTCAACATTTTTCTAAACATAAATATACAACTCAAAATACATGTGAAGAAAAAATCCAGATAAGGAAACCGATATTTTACGAATGAGGCAAGGCTTGTGGCCATTCAACACTGAAATATTGTAAAGTTGTTTAGGCCTTGTGTCACACTATTAGAAATGTTGTGTTTATGATTATTTTCCAAATAAGATTCTAAAAATCTTTCTATTTGGTGGGTCATTTTAGATCTATTTTTGTTGAAGGAAATATCACTATAAATATTGAATGGATTTAGTCATGTTCCAATTATTTAAAATCTTTAAAATTTTCTATTATTGAAACATAAATACAAATCAAGAGAATGAATTTAATCATATTCAAACTATTTAAAAAATTTCAAAGTTTTCTATTCTTGAAAAAATTATATATATCAAGAGAAGAAGAGACATCTTAATTGGAAAAAACACTATAACATCATAATGTGAATAACTTGCGGTCTTCTTTATATTCACGAGGACGTATGCCTACAAATCATACATAGATACATTAAAGCAAACAAATTTTTTGTTGTATGAGAGATTCAATCTGAAGGTACTTTGATATGTCAAGAAAAATTGTTACCAGAGGTACTTTGATATGTCTCCTAATTAACCTCCAAATTTAGTTGTCTAAAGTTCCCCAGAAAAAAGTTATAGGAAAAATTCCAATATGACTTGCTTGAAGCAGAAAAACCCTAGGATCGATGCTCTGAAACCAAATGTTAGGAACCAGTGCCTTGAGAATGATAAATAGTCAATGAATAACAATCCAATTCAAGGGGGAATCCTCCTTTTACAATTTATTCAATGTGCAAGATGAGATAAGATGATCCTAAGACTAGGTCTCCTTGGTATATATATAAGAGACAAAGGGTACAATGAAGGGTTCTAGCCTACATATAAATATAACACTAGAATTGTAATAATTCAATATCTAGGGCTTAATAAAGGGTTTTATACTCAACATGGGGATTTTTCTAGGGCTTAACATTATTCCATGTGGCAGTGATGTGGCACACATGCCATCTATCATTGCATTATTGTGCCATGCGATGAGGCCTCTAATGAAATAGATAAAGCTATTCAACAAAATGTTATTTAAGAATGAGAAGCAATGGGTTTGGAACCAAAATATCATAGAAACCAAAGGCTTAACATATTATTATAACCAAATACCCAAATGGATATAATTTTTTTATGAAATTCGTTCGGTGTACAAATTGAAGAATAATGTTTGAAAAACCACATTGCAGTGAATGGACAATCCATGTATGCAAAACAATCTTCAATTTTTAAGGAAAACGAAGCTTGATTTTGGTGAACAAATGGTTGACCTTGGATAATTATGTTAGCACTAGAAGTCACCCTCAGATTGCATAGAAGGTAAGCCCAATACCCATCATTTTATACAATAAATGTAAATGAGTTTTAAGAGGCCAAATGGAGAAGACTCAATGAAAATAATGTTCTAACTCAGAAATCTGGACTGGTATGCGCAAGCAATTGAGGTCTTGGATCAAATTCAGTCAGCAAGTTGGAGTAAAGGTGAGTAGGAGGAAGACTTTGGTGAGAAAAGTGTAGAGGTCTGTTGTAAACAAAGACTTGGACGACTAGATAGGGGTTGGGAAAACAGGGAGACCGGGGAACTTTAAAAACAGAGGGGGGGAAATGAAAACGATTTTAAAAGTCGAAGGGGGGGAATTTAAGAGTTAGTCTACGAAAAGGAGAGAGACAAGGAAACATTATAGACTTAGGTAGAAACCACAAACCCACATGAATCTGAAAAGTTCATGTGATAACAAATTAGACCACTCTAGATGCATTTGTATAGTTATATTGGTCCACAAATACACCAACTTGTACATATCTAAAATGCACCCATGAATATTCTATCTTAGTTCTAGCTTAAACAAATTTCAAGTTTGACGAAACAAGAGTTGAGTTTGACTATTTTTCATGCTTCAGATGTCATGGTAATGTCACATTTGGAAAAATAAGATTAATTTTTGTAGGAATAAACCATGCAATCCAAATCAAATTTTACAAATTTATGTAAGATTAGATACAAATTTATATATGAAGATCTAAACCAATAGAGCTAAAAAACAAGTCTATGAATTTTTATCTACTTAAATATTGGCACCAAAAGAAATTCAATAAATATTGTTGAATACTTATGGAAGGAAAAAAAGCATATCTTCTATCCAAACTTTCAACAAACAAATAATTTCAAGGCAAGGAGTTAGATCTATGGCTTTGATACCACATAAGATAATGTAAATATGCATAAACTTAACATAGCACCAAGACCTATCCCTATTTTAATTCCCATTGACAACATAAAATAACAAGTAAATCAAACAAAAATTAGAAGAGATAACAAGAACATTTGCATGGTAA
>SNQJ01S0028573.1:0-11704 GCA_010110895.2 Picea sitchensis | reverse complement strand
GAGAAAAATGGGTTAAGTGTTCAAGTGGCTATTGGATACATGTACAAGTGGAAAATTGGGTAAAGTTGGACATAGGTGACTATGTGGACAAAGTGGCTATGTGGACAAAGTGGTCTAGAAGATGCTTCTAAGGAAGCTACTTGGAGAGTATAAATCAGAGGCAAGGCTCTCTCATTTTAATCACACTTGAGCATATTGAATATCTACAGGTGACTAAGGTAACCAAAGGATATATACGTCAAATTTCAGAGGGAAGGTGATGTAAAGAAGGCCAAAATTCAAGGGAGGATAAAATTTTTTGATGATGTTTTCTAAGGTATGTTATTTAAAAGTCATCTCACCATTTTTGCAATAACATTTTTTATAGAATGATTTAGACCATGAAATTGGGAGGCCATTGAGGAAACATATCCAAGTAGTTGGGATACAAATTTTATATTGTGGGTCATTGTATTTTTGGAGTTACACTCCGTGGAAAATAGGGTTTGTGGCTAATCCTGAAACTAGTCTAAAATAGGTGTTTCGGGTAAAAATGTCATAACTTCTTCATAACATATACAAATTTAGTAAGACCAAATGTGTTGGTTAGAGTACAGGCTATAGTATTTTGTGTAAAAATTTCAGATCCATACAACAAATATTCTGTGTGGGGCACGTTCTACAAGTTCGATCTCTAGAATAAGCCAGAATTCAACAAGGTATGCCATTTTTTCTATAAATTCTTTTCTGAGAGGTTCCAAGTAGTGACACCTGGAGGAATTGCATAAAACACACTGAATAAAATTGTGTACTATTTTCATATCTTTATTCATTACAGGTACATAGTTATGATTATTTCAAGTTACGGTTGTTGACTAATCCAAAACTAATCATGTGAGACTAAAGTAAAGTTTGATGAAAATGCTAGTCTCTTGTTGTTAAAGTTAAGGAAGGTTTGTAGGTTGAGGTACAGGTTGGTGCATAGTTTATGCACTTGTTTATGGTACAGGTTGAGGTACAGTTTGATGCATGGTTGATGCATGGTTCGGGTTATTGGTACAAGTTGTTTGGTGCAAGTTGATCGGTACAAGTTTATAGCAGTATATCTTATAGTGATAGTGTGACAATGGTTCCATCATCTTACTTCTACGTCAGGGCGGTTGGATGGGGAAAGGATAGGTGGTTGTAGCCCTTGTACGGTTGTAGCCGGAGAACATAGGGGGTTGTGGCCTCCTTTTGGTTGTAGCTAGAGAATTGGGGAGTTGGAGATTCCCTCATGTTGTAGCCTAAGACACTAGGGAGTTGGAGCCTCCTTCTTGTTGCAGCTAGAAAACAAAGGAATTTGGTGCTTCCAATGAATGTAATTCTTCAAGACATATAAGAAAAATCATTATATGGTTTTCTCCCGCTTTGAGTTTCCACGTAAAAACACTAGTGTACTATGTATGTGTATGATTGTTCATTTGTTCATTGTTTATTTACTCTGCAAATATTGGATGATAATTCTACATTGATATAACACTTGAATTATATGGTTAAAAAGGATTAGATTGCTCTATTACTGATTCACCCCCCCTCTCGGTAATCCAACAATTGGTTTCAGAGCAGGTTCCTTCAGAAATCAGTTTAACCACTGAAAGGTAGATCATGGAGAGCAACAACATGTATAAAAATGGAATACCATAGTTTGATGGACAGAAGTATGCATTTTGGAGCATAAGGATGAAGCCATATATATAGGCACAGGGATTTGAAATTTGGAAATCAATTATAGATGGATACACAGCACCAGCAGTTCCGCCGACAAATGACAAAGTAGTGAAACTCGGTCAAAATAATTCCAAAGCCACAAATGCACTTCTGAATGGTCTTGGAGAATCGGTATTCACCAAAGTTTCACATTGTAAATCTGCTAAAGAGATTTGGAATAAACATTGAAATATTTATGAAGGAGATTCAAAAGTCAAAGAAGCAAAGCTTCAAACTTACAGAGGTCAGTTCGAACAACTAAATATGAAGGAAGATGAGAATATTGCATCTTAATTTTTACAAGTCGATGAAACAGTAAATGCAATATTTGGATTGGGAGAAGAAATCAAATAATTTGTAATTGTTCAAAATGTACTAAGATCTCTTCCTATGATAGTTGACCCTAAGATATCAGCACTAGAAGAAAGAGCATATCTAAACTCAATAAGCATGGACGAACTACATGGAATCTTCACAGCATATGAAATAAAAACTAAACAGGAAAATACAGATATAAAAGAATCAGCCTTCAAAGAATCCAAAAGGTTAAATCAAAAGGGAAAGAAAAAATAAAAAGAACATAGCAGCAGTAGTGACGTCTCCGAAGATGATGAAGAAGCGGCCAACTTTGTCAGAAGATTGAACAAGGGAACCAATGGCAGGTATAGAGGTAATCTTCCTTTGATTTTTTTTAATTGTGATGGTATTGATCATTTTGCTAAAAAAAATCCTCATAAGAAAAAGAGAAATGATGAAGGTTACTCAAATAGAAAAAAACATATAAAGGAAAAAGAACCACAAATAAATTTATCAAGAAAAGCTTATGCACCAAAGAAGACATCTCATCATTTGATGAAGATGAAGTTAGTGACAATGAGACAGAAAGAGTTCTATTCATGGCAGTAACTCTAATAAAGAAGACTCCAAAGAAGAATATGAAGAGGCTGAAAAATAATATGAAGAGGCAGAAGTTAACTACCGAGAATAATTGTTGTGTTCCATAGAAGTTATCGGAAAAGAAAATAAGAAAAACAAGAAACTACAAGAATAACTAGACAAGAAAGAAGACACTCATGAACTAGAACAAATGATCACAAATTTGAAGGTTCAAATTGAAGAAGATAAAATAATTGAAGAAGCACTCAAAGAATAGCTAGAAGGAAGAGATAGGATCATTGGAAATTTGGAAGTAGAAATTGTCACATTAAGAAAGGATCTTCAAAAGAAAAATATGCAGAATAAATCAAAAGTTTTGAATGACATTATCAGTAGTAAAAAACCTCATCATGGCAAGTCTGGACTTGGAAACTATCAGACAGAAAATGGATCAAGCTCCAAAACAACAGAACAAGAAACATATCCAAAAAGATATGCAGAAACAATCAAAGGGGATAGGAAGGTCTACAAAGAAAATTACAAGGAAACTCCTCCACCGAGAAGATTCATATTTTAGAATAAACAACTGACAGAAATAGATAGGCCTTAGGAAGAAGAACGATTCATAAGAGTACCTCCTTTCAGAAGATCTTCAACTCCCAGGTATCAAACTATCTTTTTTGGTTTATGTTATGCATGTAATAATTTTGGACATAAAGTCGTGAATTGCAAAGCTAGCAACAAGAACATAAACAACTTTGAAAGTCATACACAAAAGGGTTATCCAAGAAGTCCTAGTGAAACACAGAGAAGAATTTACAACAGGTTTGAATATTTGAGCACTGAAGTGGGATGCTACAAATGTAACAACTTTGGACACATGGCCAAAGATTGTAGAATGACAATCCCTCCTAGAGAACCACAAAAGAACAACAACAAACACAGATAGGAACCTCAGAAAAGGACATGGATAAGAAAGAGAATCAATATAGAAATGAAGAATACACACTCGCTCTACAATCTAAGCAGAATAAACGTGGTTTGTATGTTGACAGTGGTTGTTCAAAACACATGGCAGGTGATAGAGACAAGTTTCTTACATTAAGAAAGGAAAGAGATGGATTTGTTTCCTTCGTAAATGATGAATTCAACTAAAATCATTGGAAAAGGCACAGTCGGTATTGGTAACAAGAATACCAAGACATAAAATGTTCTACTAGTAGAAGATATGAAACATAATATTCTAAGAGTGAGTCAAATGTGTGGCCAAGGTCATAAAGTTACTTTAGATTCACAAAAGTGTGAGCTAAGAAAAGAAGGTTCAAGAAAATTGATTGCAACGATTGAGAGAACTTCAATCAACACATATGTGTTAAGTGAAATTGGAAATGAAAAGTGTTACCTAGGAAAAGAAGATGAAATTTGGCTATGGAACAAAAGAATGGGTCATACACATTTTGATAACCTTGTCAAAGTCAGCAAAAGGGAAGCAGTTAGAGAAATGCCCCATATCACGAAACCAACCAACACTTTATGCAAGCATTGTCAACAAGGAAAGCAAACAAAGACTAGGTTTAAATCAAAAGAATATTCAACGACAAGACCACTAGAAATTGTGCAGAATGATCTAGTTGGACCAACTACAACAAAGGGTTTAAAAGGTGAGAAATGCTTTATGTTATTAGTTGATGATTATACAAGAACGACTATAGTTTGTTTTCTCAAGAATAAGTTAGAAGCTTTTGAAAACTTCAAGGTCTACAAAGAAATGGTTGAAAATCAAATGGATTCAAAAATCAAATGCTTGAGATATGACAATGGAGGAGAGTTCATTTCAAAGGAATTTATGGACTACTGCAGTAGGCATGGAATAAAAAGGAAATTCTCTGTTTCTAGAACACCTCAATAGAATGGAGTTGTTGAAAGAAAGAACATGACAGTACAGGAAATGGCTCAAACAATGCTAATGGATTCCAAATTGACAGATATATTTTGGAGACAAGTAGTGCATACAACAATTCACATTCAAAATAGAGTAATGCTCAGAAACAACACTGACAAAACTCCCAACGAGCTATGGAAAGGAATACCAACAAATGTGAAGCACTTCAGAGTTTTTGGAAGCAAATGCTACATCAAAAGAGAAGATGGCAGAATGGGAAACTTTGACTCTCGTGTGGATAAAGGAGTACTTGTTGGTTACTCAAGTGCAAAGAAAACATACTAGTGTTACAACCTGAGATTGAACAAATTTGTTGAAAGCATCAACGTAACAATTGATGAAACAGGTAGACAAGAATTAAAGGAAGAATAAAATGAATCAATGGAACAAATTTACGAAGAAGAAGCAGAGGATGAAAAAGAAGTAGAAGGGGAAGATGAAGAGGATCCGATAGAAGCAAAAGAACAATTTCAGCAAGTGCCTCCAAAGAAACCTAGCAAACGAGTATAGAAGAATCATCCTTCAGATCATGTTATCGGAAATAAAGATGCAGGAGTTGAGACTAGAAGAAGAATTCATTCACCAGAACAAGCGCACCTAGCACTCTCATTTACGATTGAACCACCCTGTTTTGAAGAGGCCAGCAAGGATGAATTTTTGAATAAGACCATGGATAAAGAATTGGATCAAATAGAGAAAAATGACACTTGAGAATTGGTTCCAAGACCAAAGGATAAGAATGCGATCGGCACAAAGTGGGTATACAGGAATAAATTGAATGAAGATGGACATGTTACAAGGAATGAAGATAGATTGGTATGTAAAAGATATGCACAGGTTGAAGGAATCAACTTTGAAGAGACATTTGCCCCAGTTGCCAAAATGGAAGAAATCTAATTGCTTTTAGCTTATGCATGCTCCAAAAATATTAAAGTGTATCAGTTGGACGTAAAATCAACTTTTCTGAATGGAGAACTTGAAGAAGAAGTCTACATTGAACAACCAGAAGGATTTCAATTGTCAGAGAATGCAGATTATGTGTGTAAATTAAATAAGGCCTTTTATGGTCTAAAATAGACTCCTAGATCATGGTAGTTTAGTCTAGATAAATATCTACAGTAGGCAGGGCTCAGAAAAGGAAGTGCAGACAACAACCTCTACATCAAGGTAACTCAAGATAGTATTTTATTAATTGAAGTTTATGTTGATGATATTATTTTTGAAAGTATTGATGAGAGGTTAAGCCATAAATTTGCAAAGGACATGCATAATGAATTTGAAATGTCCTTACTTGGAGAACTATCCTTCTTTCTGCGTCTTCAGATACGTCAAAGAAACCAAGGAATTTTTATATCTCAAACCAAGTATATCAAAGAAATGCTAAAGAGGTTTGGAATGGAATATTGCAAACCAATTATCACTCCCATGCAAACCAGTTGCAAGTTGAGCAAAGATGATGATTCAAAGTCTACAAATCAGAGGCAATATAGGACAATGATTGGTAGCCTACTATATGTGACAGCATCTAGACCAGATGTAATGTAGGCATTTTCATAGGTGGCATGATTTCAAGTAGCACCAAAGGAATCACATGTATTAGCGATGAAGAGGATTTTCAGATATCTTAAAGGAACAGAAGAATTTGGATTATGGTATCCAAAAGGAAATGATCTATCACTTATTGCCTACATAGATGCAGATTGGGCAGGTTGCATTGATGACCGATGAAGCACCAATGGAGTAGCGTTCTACTTGGGTGAGTGTTTAGTATCATGGATAAGTAAGAAACAATCATCAATATCTTTATCTACAATTGAGGCAGAGTATATTGTAGAAACAACATGTTGTACACATGTTCTATGGATGAAACAAACTCTGATAGATATACAGGTTGAGTATGATGAGCTCATTCCAATCTATTGTGATAATACAAGTGCGATCAGTATCTCAAAGAACTCAATGATGCACTCCAAGACAAATCACATTCCAATCAAGTATCACTTTCTACAGGAACATGTTGTAGAAAATAACATCAGAGTTGAAGATGTGGGAACAAAAGAACAAGTGGTAGACAAATTTACAAAACCGCATCCACGGGAAGCCTTTGAGTATCTTCGCTAGAGACTCGGAGTTATATCTACTCCAAAATGAATGCTTTTGAATGCTTATCTTATATGTATTAGATGTACATGAGGAAGCACCATAAAGAGGAGAGTTCAGGATGGGAGATCGGATGAGTTAGTTAGGGGGAGCATCCCCGAATGGAAAGATACCTTTTCCATTGATGACAAATGGGGAGAGATTTATCAGATGCAGAGGACAAAGGCATGGTTCCAGGGGGATCGTTAGTCACAAAGATGCGGACATGGTTCCAGGGGGAGAATGAGTGATATGATTTTAGTATTGCATCAGATTTTTTCCATCAATGCCAAAGGGGGATATTGTTGATTAATTGGGTTGGTTTTCATTGATGTCAACCCTTGAAGAAAGTCTGGTAGTGAATTCTAGTAGCACAAAGGTTTGGGTAATGGACCCAATTTTGTTTGATGTATAATGGTACGATTTTTGATATATTTGTAGGTAAGACTATTCTATATGGATAGTACTTGTCATGCCATTTATGGTGGTATGTGAAACGTTACATAACTCCTCACGGTTTGAGAGTTATGGCCTTACGAAGTTGAAGGACCCTCATATGATTGGCTTGAAACCCCAAAAGGTCAAAGAAATCAAAGTTCTTGCAAAGAAGAAATTATTTAAATAATAAAGTGAAGTAACAAAGTCAAAGAGGGATATTTAAATAATAAAGTGAAGTGACAAAGTCAAAGAGGATTATTTAAATAAAGGGATATTTAAATAATAAAGCAAGGACAAAGTCAAAGAGGATTATTTAAATAATAAAGAAGTGACAAAATCAAAGAGGATTATTTAAATAATAAAGTGAAGTGACAAAGTCAAGGAGGATTATTTAAATAATAAAGTAAATAGAGAACCTTCTAATTTTGGAAAGTGGTTATAAGAAGGTTAAACCTAAAATGAGGAAAATGGGTTAAGTGGTCAAGTGGCTATTAGATACACGGACAAGTGGAAAATTGGGCAAAGTTTGACATAGGTGACTATGTGGACAAAGTGTCCTAGAAGATGCCTCTAAGGAAGCTACTTGGAGAGTATAAATAAGAGGCAAGACTCTCTCATTTTAATCACACTTGAGCATATTGAATATCTACAGGTGACTGAGGTAACCAAACGATATCTATGCTGAATTTCAGAGGGAAGGTGAAGTAAAGTAGGCCGAAATTCAAGGGAGGATAAATTCTTTTGATGATGCTTTCTAAGGTATGTTATTAAAGGTCATCTCACCATTTTCGCAATAAATTTTTTTCTAGAATGATTCGGACTATGAAATTGGGAGGCCATTGAGGAATCATATCCAAGTAGTTTTGGTACTAATTTCATCTTGTTTTTCGTTGTATTTTTGGATTTACACTCCGTGGAAAATAGGGTTTGTGGCTAGTCCTGAAACTAGTCTAAAATAGGTGTTTTGGGTAAAAATGTCATAACTTCTTCATAACATATTCAAATTCAGTAAGACCAAATGTGTTGGTTAGAGTACATTATGTAGTATTATTTGTAAAATTTTCAGATCCATACAACAAATATTCCATGTGGGGCATGCTCTACAAGTTCGATCTCTAGAATAAGCCAGAATTCAACAAGTTATGCCATTTTTTCTATAACTCCTTTTCTGAGAGGTTCCAAGTAGTAACACCTAGAGGAATTGCATAAAACACACTGAAGAACATTGTGTACTAATTTCATATCTTTATTCATTACAGGTACATAGTTATGATTATTTCAAGTTAGGTTTGTTGACTAATCCAAAACTAGCCATGTGAGACTAAAGTAAAGTTTGATGAAAATGCTAGTCTCTTGTTGTTAAAGTTAAGGAAGGTTTGCAGGTTGAGGTACAGGTTGGTGCATGGTTGATGCAATTGTTTATGGTACAGGTTTATTAGAGGTTGAGGTACAGGTTGATGCATGGTTGATCCATGGGTCAGGTTATTGGTACAAGTTGTTTGGTGCAGGTTGATTGGTACAGGTTTACAGCAGTATATATCACAGTGATAGTGTGACAATGGTTTCATAATTCTACTTCTACGTCAGGGCGGTTGGACGGGGCAAGGAAAGGTGGTTGTAGCCACCTTTCGGTTGTAGCGGGAGAACATAGGGGGTTGTATCCTCCTTCTGGTTGTAGCCAGAGAATTAGGGAGTTGGAGCTTCCCTCGGGTTGTAGCCTGATAAACTAGGGGGTTGGAGCCTCCTCCTAGTTGCAGTTGGAAAAGAAAAGGAATTTGGTGCTTCCAATGAATGTAATTCTTCAAGACATATAAGAAAAATCATCTGTGGTTTTCTCCCGCTTTGGGTTTCCACGTAAAAACACTGGTGTATTGTTTATGTGTATGATTGTTCATTTGTTCATTGTTTTTTTAATCTGCAAATATTGCATGATAATGATCCATTGATATAACACTTGCATCATATGGTTAAAAATGATTAGATTTCTCTATTACTGATTCACCCCGCCTCTCAGTAATCCAACATCTTTAATGTCACTTTTCTTTAACACAATTTTGCACAAATCCAAAGAATCGGTGCAAGTTGGATATAATATGGTCTTCAACCCCAACACTCTTTTTCTAAAGGCACCTCCCCTCTTTTCCAAACATGATATTGGTTTCATCTCTTTTGATCTAAACCTCAACTCCATTGTAGTTTTGTTTATCATAGAGAGTCTATTTTAGGGATGAGAGATATCAGTTTTCAACTTCTCAATTTCATTTGATGAGCTGGATTTGACTTCAAGCAGTTTTTCCACATGTATTTGACTCAAAATTTCTATTTTTTTGTTCAATCTCATGTTTTCATGATACTGAATCATATTTGAGTGATGGAGCTGTTGTAATTGGATATTAAGATCTTGAATTTTCTGTTCAAGGGAAATGTGGTTACCTTCCGAGTTTTTACAGTATCCTAGAAGACCACTTTTTCCATGACATACATATTGGCATAGTCTTGTTATTGTTTTGAAATTAGGATGAGAGTTGGACATGGGGTGAACTGGATAGAGTTCTCCTTTTACCCAAAGATCCAAATTTTTAGCTCTGACTTCCCTTAATGCATTGCAATCAATGTTAGGAACCAATTTCTAATTTTGTTTATGGATTGACACCATATGCTTACTTAAATTTATGTGGGTAACATGGTGATAGTTACAACATTTGTGTGTGTTGGAGAGTCTTGCAAACAACCAAGATTATGAAAATCAAAGTGTATTGGAAAATACCAAAATGAGAAAATCAAATTTTCACTTTGGAACAGTTTGGGAGACCTTCTAAGGAAAAGCCAACACTTTTAGATATTGTGGCATACCTCAAAGATGCTAGGAATCTTGTAGAATATGGTACATCCAACTAATATTCTATGTTTTGATTTGAATACAACATAAATTAAAAACTAGTCAGTAGAACAACAAAGAGTCCCTAAAATATCCTTCTATCCTAGGCCTATTTATTTTTCTATTTAGCTGATAAACTTGAAGAGTATCCCTTTTGTATCTCTGATGAACATGAAGTGTATTATTTTTGTATCTTTGGTGAACTTGAAGTGTAATATTTGTCCCATCATGTATCCTTTTTGTTGGTGATATTTAAGATTTGTGGCCTTTTGGTGCATGTGTCTACATTGATGGAAATAGAGGTCCTATTGGTGATCCCTAATAAGTGCATTTGGAATTGAGTTCAACACTTTATGTACCTCCTCCAATGTGCCATTCAAATATTTTCTCACCCACCTATGTAGGCTATCAAACTACATGTAGAATTCTACATATATGCTATGGGGAAATTCTCCCTAAATTGGGTCTAAGGAATAGGCAGAGTGATAACTCCCTTAAAAGACTGAATTATCTCTAATCTACCCCCAAAAAATCTAGACTAAGTGATAAGAGAAAGAGAGAAGAGAGGGTTAATTAGTGCAGCTTGAATCCCTACACTTGATGTAGACCTATTCCACTTGTTGTTGCCTCTTAGATCACATATGTCCTCCCAAAGATGATCTGCAAGGGGTTAAGAATACAATGTAACAACATATACAATCTCTATTAATCATTTAAAATACTAAATATAGATATAAATGATCAAATTAACAAGAACATGTACACATAGGGTTTTGGGACAAAGATAATCTCTTTTATTCAAATTCAATATGAAAGGTTACAACATTTGCTTGTGAACGCCGCTCTACGAACCAAGTCCAGGCTCCTCTGTCATGGCTCCAAGTGTACCAATCCCACATAGAATTCTCACAGCCAACATGCCATCAAGGGAAGAAGGAAGGGTTGCATAGGAAGAATGGTTGGAGAGGAAAGTTGAGGCTAAAACTCACAGCAAGATGCAAAACTTGGGCAATGAGAGGGAAAGGATTTTGGCATAGTTTTCTTATTCTCTTGTTCATATGTCTAAATGACTCACCAAGACCTCTTTTTATATGAGAAAAATATGGTTATTCATTTTGGGGATGGAATACAAGGGGTAAAATGGTTAGGAAACCCTCCATAGCCTGTAAACTCCGCCGAAATACATGCAATTTTATATTTTTTGCAACTTTTGGAGGTAAATGTGAGCTACTTATCATGAAACAAGTTTATGTATGCAGAATAACTAGTATGCATTGCACGTGTGTACGCAAGATATTAGTGAAGTAGGCAACTTATGTCATCCAAAAAATGTTTTTTTAGAAGGAAACCTCAACAGTGTGTTTGGAAAAGTATGCAAATGGATGGGACAATGTCTTGGATGCATAGATGTGGAATTTTTCAACCATAACATATGCCCCCTAATGTGTGAGGGTTGAAGAGAAATTGATGGCTGAAATACATTACAATATCTCTACATGGTGGGAAGGCACAAAGTTGAGTGAGCCCGAGACAAGTGTTTGTGAGCGTGTCATTTGAAAAATAATGATAATCTCTCTAAGGCAGGCATACCCATGCTCGGGATAAACTAAGCATGGATTCCAATCCAGTAAACCATAGATCCATGTCATATAAAATAATCTTGACTACAAGACAAATAAGAATTTCTATATAAAGTGTAGCCG
>SNQJ01S0028572.1:47508-106997 GCA_010110895.2 Picea sitchensis | reverse complement strand
TTGTATAAGCTATTTATGATAAGGAAGTTTTTGCTAGGTTTTCTTCCCCTAGAGGGTTTCCCAGGATAAATGTTGTGTCTCTTGTGAATGTGTATTTCTCAGTGATCTTGCTCTTATTATGCTCTTATCTATTGAAATGCAAAGAACTATAATAATGGCATACACATTAACATAAAGATAGAGTATGCAAGGTGATAATCAACAGTGGGAGCACTGATAACTTAGTATCCACAAAGATGGTTTAGAAATTGGAGCTGGGGACAAATGCACATCCAAATCCATACAAAGTATCATGGTTGCAAAAAGGAAACTAGGTAATGGTTACTAAACAATTCCTGTTCGAATTTAAGATAGGAGGATATAGAGATGAAATTCTATGTGATATAATTCCCATGGATGTATGCCATATTTTGTTGGGAAGACCATGGCAGTTTGACATGAATGTCATTCATGATGGGAGAAAAAATACATACACCCTGGAGAAGAATGGTAGAACACACATGTTACTTCCAATAGAGGAGAAGAAAGTGAAGGAGCAAGCCAACACAAGCATACTTCTCATAAGCGGGAAGGAACTCCTGAAACAATTCAAGAAAGGATAAGAGATGAAATTTGTTGTGGTGAGGAAACCCAAATTTATCCTTACAAGTAATTCGATGGATAATTTTCCTGAAGAAGTTCAATAATTGTTGGATAATTTCGCTGACATAGTTGTGTATGAGCTTCCTAACTCATTGCCACCCATCAAAAGTATCAACCACCATATTGATCTAATACCAGGAGAAAGTCTTCCAAACAAAGCAACATACAGACTGACACCTCGAGAGAATGAGGAGGTGAAGAACCAAGTCCAGGAACTTTTAGATAAGGGTTTGGCCAAGGAACGCTTGAGTCCATGTGCAATGCCAACTATGTTGAGTCCAAAGAAGGATGGAGGATGGATAATGTGTATAGGATCAAGATCCATTAACAAAATCACCATAATGTATAGATTTCCTTTGCCAAGAATGGATGATTTAATGGATTGTCTAAGTGGGAAAAACTTATTTTTTAAGAGAGATTTGAGAAGCGGATATCACTAGATAAGAATGA
The DNA here is from genome assembly GCA_010110895.2 of Picea sitchensis. Lineage (NCBI taxonomy): Eukaryota > Viridiplantae > Streptophyta > Pinopsida > Pinales > Pinaceae > Picea > Picea sitchensis. Next base: position 105,905 of record SNQJ01S0028572.1, on the reverse strand, counting down.
GAGAAGGTGATGAATGGAAGACATCCTTTAAGACAAATGAAGGTTTGTATGAATGGCTTGTTATGCCATTTGGATTAACGAATTCCCCAAGTACTTTTATGAGGTTGATGAATGAAATACTAAAAGATTTCATTGGAAAGTTTGTAGTTGTATATCTAGACGATATACTGATCTTTAGCAAGACTAAAGAGGAGCATTTGAGACACCTAACACTAGTGATGAAGAGACTACAACAGGGGAAGCTGCCTATAAATATGAAGAAATCCTCTTTTCTGAAGATAGAGCTCATTTACTTGGGTTTCATGATCTTTTCAAATGAACTGAAGATGGATCCAGAAAAGGTAAAAGAAATCAAAGAATGGTCATCACCAGGAAGCATGTTTGAGGTAAGAAGCTTCCATGGATTAGAAAGTTTCTACAAGAAGTTCATTAGATATTTTAGTGGAACTTTTGCACCAATGATTGATACGGTGAAGAAGAAGAACAAGTCTTTTAAATGGACAGAGGAGGTCGAGAGGAGATTCAATACACTAAAGGAGAATATAACAGAACGACCAATTCTGGTCTTGCCAATTTTTGAAAAGACATTTCAGGTGAGAGGTGATGCAAGTGGAGTTGCAATTGGAGCAGTTTTGAGATAGGATAATAGAACAACTTCCTATTTCAATGAGAAGTTGAATGAGACTAAGAGAAAATACTCCACACATGATAAGGAATGTTATGCCATAATTCAAGCCCTAAATAAGTGGAGACATTACCTTGTCCCATAGGAATTTGTCTTGTACAGTGATAACTAGGATTTACAATTCATAACCGGAGAACAAAAATAGAATCAGAAGCATGCAAAGTGGATTGATTTTATGCAGAATTTTACTATTGTCATAAAACATATTGCTGGGAATGCTAACAAATTTGTTGATGCATTGAGCAGGAGATGTTTGATTATGTCGGAATTTCAGGTGAAGACCTTGGTGTTTGAACACCTTAAGGAAATGTACAGTGATGATCCAGATTTCAAGGAGGCATACGAGACATGCGTGAATCTTGTGCTGAGAGATAGGAGCCAATGGGAAGAGTATATGATTCCAGAGGGATTTTTGTTCAAGGGAAATCAGTTATGGATACCAAAATTTTCAATGAGGGACAACATTTTGAAGGAAAAGCATAGTGGAGGATTGGTTGGACATTTCGGCCATGATAAAACATTTGAACAGTTGAACATTTCATACTATTGGATAGGTATGAGGATAGAAGTGATGAAATTTTTTAACAGATGTAGAATCTGCCAACATGGAAAAGGTAAACGACAGAACATTGGATTGTATCAACCATTGCCAATACCAAAGAGGCCTTGGGATTCGATAATCATGGATTTTGTGTTAGGACTACCAAGAACGCAAAGAGGATGTGATTCCATATTTGTGGTGGTGTATAGATTTTCAAAGATGGAAAACTTTATCCCATGCCAGAAGACCAGTGATGCAAAACATGTTGCAAATCTGTTTTTCAAGGAAGTTGTGAGACTTCACGACCTACCTAAAAGCATATTCTCGAATAGAGACACAAAATTTGTTTATCATTTTTGGAGAACATTGTGGAAGAAGTTGGGGATGGATATGTTCTTGAACTCACCTTATCATCCTCGGACATATGGACAGACTAAGGTGGTAAACAAAAGTTTGGGAAACTTGTTGAGGAGTCTGGTCACTGAGCATCATAACCAGTGGGATCAGATTCTACCACAAGAAGAATTTGCATACAACGACTCGGAAAACAGAAGCACTCGAAAAATCCCATTCCAGATATTATATGGAATACAACCCAGGGGAGTATCCGATTTGAGAGACTTGGGGTAGAGTGAGATCAGAAGCGCTAGAGAATAAGATTTTGCTGCAGAAATACAGAAGCTCCATAGCCAGATCATAGGACAATTACAGAACTCTAGCCAAGAGTACAAGTACATATTTGACCAACATCGAGAACTTCAATTTGAGGTGGGGGATCAAGTTCTGGCACATCTCAGGAAATAAAGGTTCCCTGGGGGGACGTATAACAATTTAAAAATGAAGAATACATGACCATGTAAGATATTGACGAAGTTTGATGAAAACACATATGAGATTGAGCTGTCAGATGATGTGGACATATCACCCATATTAAACGTTTCAGACCTGTATCCTTACTGGAAATATGACGTAGAGGGATAAGAAGACCAAAATAAGATTCAGTGGGAGAAACAAATTCTTGTAGTAGAAAAACCACAGATGGAGAAGATCATTGATTAGAGAATTGGCAAGAAGACCAGGAGGAAGACTAATCTTGAATATCTGATTAAGTGGAAGGGACATCCAGTAGAGGATGCCAGTTGGGAAAATGAAGCTAATATCTAGAAGCATGGAAAATCGGTGTAGGAGCTCATGGATATGAGTCCATGAATTTTTGTCCAGGGGGAGTATGATGTAGGAGAATCGTCAGCAAGCATGCATGGCAGGATAACTCAGCACCTGGGAATCATTTCGTAATATCAAACGCTGGGAGTTACTACAAATTGTTTGGAGCTGATTGGAAAATAGAAGAAGATCAAATGCTTGGGAATGGATGATCACGAGTGATCTGGGAGTTTCACTTTGAGTCTTGAATGTAACTGAACTTAGGTAGCAGTTAGATTTTTTTTTCGGTTTTCGATTAGATGAGTAGTCGGGGGGGGCGCTAAGGACCCTCTGACATAAATAGACATTTTGTACACCCAAATGAGGCTGCTACGAGGTAGTAGGAATTTTCTGAGTTTTGATTTATTGTTTTGATATTAGTTGTATCCATTTACTTTTAAATGAATATGACAGAGGAAAGTTGACTCAAATGCATAGCATTGTTACTGTTTGTAATTCTCCGTTATTGTGTTTTCATAAATGAATGAATTTCATTATGGATGGATGAAACTGTAAATGTTAGTATAAGTTTCAATTGTTTCTCTTCTATTGAGTGAGTGAAAGGTGTGCACGCAGAACCCAAGGAGTGTGTAACGGGATCTTTTTTTATTCCAAAGCTCAGAAGAGATATCGAAAAACTTCCCCTTTGCAAGGAGTGAAAAGCGATTGTTGCAAGGTGTGCACAGTCACCCGCAAGAACCAAGTCTTACGTAAGAATCTGATGCAAGGAGTGCATAGATTTGGAATTCGACTAAGTTTTGAAGGGACTCCATAAGAGGAAAATTCGCAAAATGCAAAATCCCGACTTGATGACAGTCGTTGATCAAAGGAGAAGATCTATACTGTTGATCTAGCGCCATCGCGGTTTCGGATATCGGGAGAACAGAGGTAGGGATAACCCCAAAGTCGTGAAATGAGAAATCCCGACATGATCAAAGTTGTTGATCAAAGAGAAGATCTGGACCATTGATCTAGCACCATCATGGTTTAGCTATCAGGAGAACGAAGGTAGGGAGACCCCCAAAGTCACGAAACGTGAAATCTCGACTTGATCATAGTTGTTGATCAAAAGAAGAATCTGGGCCATTGATCTAGTTCCATCGCGATTTTGTCTATCGAGAGAATGGAGGTAGGGAGACCCCCAAAGTCACGAAACATGAAATCTCGAGGCACATTTCATTCAAGCACGTGGTCACCGCCCGTGGTCACATTAAAGGAAGATAGGGAAGGATATAGTACATGCTAACCTCATGTTAGGGTTTCGAAGGTTGGGAGAATCGGGGTGATTCACATGCAAAGACCCGACACATGAAATCGTGAAACGCCTTTTGGGTTAGGCTCATCGTCACAACCAGTGGTCGCATGAGATAATCTTGCACCTGGTGCTTGTTCGCATGACAGAGTTTCATAAAAAGGACCTGTGGACATTTCTTGAAGATTCTAGCGAGGAATCGAAGAGCTGCTCCAGCTCGAAGATTGAGAAGATCCAGAGACCAGGAGGTCAGCAGACCCTGCTGAGGTCGGGGCACTTCATCATTAGTTAATCTATGAAAGTGTGAAAAGTAGCCAAAAGTTCTAGACATTGATTCACTTCCCCCCTCTCAGTGTTAATGTGTGTTTGAAAAGGTTGTTCTAAAAAATGAGACTAACACACAAATGATGTTATTTGAGTGGATGGTAATATTGAACCAAATGGCATTGTGGAGCTACCTATAGTTAGAAATGTACTGAATGAGCCTTAACTTGTGAGAAACAAGTCCTTGTAGATCATTTTATTATGGATATAAAGGATACGACATGTGTAGAATTCCCAATTGTTGGCATTATAGATTGCTATGACTGATTTTCTTAACTAAGTTTTGTGCTTGTTAACAAGAAAATATCTTGAGGCCAATTTTATTTGCTTGAATTGTTTATGAAGGTATGCACTTATATTTTTCTTAGATATTTGATTTCACCCTTAGTCTGGAAAGGGAAATATGACTCTTTTTTCTAAAATTACTTGATGGAAGCCTTTTTGTATTTTAAGTTTTTTGTTTGTTTTTTTTTTCTTCCTTTACACTTTGGTTTCAGTGTGAATAATTGGATTTTGAAATTGAGTATTTTTTTCTTACCTTTGTTGTTCAATCTTCATTTAATGCTATCTTCAAATGGAAATATTAAAAATTTGAAAATTACATTAGTACAAAATATTTCAATAGTTTTCAAAAAATCTAGAAGTGGTCTCAAACTTACCTAGACCATTGTGGGTCACCTAGCCCAAAATACTCCTTTTTGGAAGTGGTCCTAGGCCTACTTAAACGTTTGTGTGGTTGACCTAGCCTAAAATACTCCTTATAAAATGGTGATCACATTGGTGCATCTTATTGGTAACTCTTTTAGTGGACCCCAATGATCCCATGATTGCCACTAGAATGGAGAACTAGATCACTAGCCTAGAAGAAAAAATAGAGAAACTCATTGAATCATAGAAGACATTCCAAAACAACATGACTATTGAAATCAAATCCTTTAAGGCTTCCATCAACCAACAATTACATATTTAGAATGATCAGATAATGTTGATTTATAGTGGGGAATATTCACAGGTGGAGATCATCACACCAGGCCATCCTTTCATGAAACTTAACACCATATGTTTCATATATTTCCTAATATATAATTTAATAAGTTCAATGTCTCTGATCCAACAATATGGGTGGTTTAGATCAAACATTATTTTTCTCTCAAGATTATTGATGATGAATAATTGAAACTCTTAGTGATTTTTTTTATATTTGGATAGGGAGCATTGGAAATGTTGGCAATGGCCTTAGAAATCATATGGGAGGTACATTACATGGGACTAGTTAGTGCAGACTAACATTAGATTTGAATCTAATACTTATTTTTTTGGGATGTTGACCAAGTTGTGTCAAACCAACATAATTGCTTCCTTTGAAAGATTGGAAATTAGAACATAATGCATGACTATTGATTTATTCAAGGATGGTTTTTATCAATTATCTCAAAGAGGATATCAAAGAAAATTTCTTGATGTCCCACCCCACTACTTGGTTGGAGGCTTTTCAACTCACAAAAAGGGCTTAAGTGGTGGTCACAACCTAAAACAAATGACCCAATTTGGTTCCAAAACTATGTCCCCCTTTTGTGCCTACTCCAACTCCTTCTCAACCCTTTAGAGTCAACAAGTTAACCATTGGAGAACTGATAGAATGATAATGTCTCATCCTTTACTATCACTGTGACTAAAAATTTGTCAAAGGGCATAAATTTAAGGAACATAGTTTTTTTTTAATAGATATGACTACATCAATCACATGTGAGGAAACTTTAAATGAATACATGACCAAGCTAGATGTGGGAGAGACCACACCTAATGAAGTACCCACTCAGGAGCCTCCTTATGAGGAGCCCCAAATTTCCCTCCATGCTTTGTCAATACAGCTCCCCTGACACTTCTGTCAACAACCCATATTCCCACTCATTATATAATCAAGTAAATTAAATAAGATGCAACACATTGCGTCTCATCATTGCTATCACTATAGCCATGGTATATCATATAAATATATTATTATGTGTCCATATGTGGATCATTGTAGTAAGATCATTACAAATACCCTGTGATCAAGTTGGTGGTATGTGTCATGGCTTGTAATTTCTAATAGAACACAACAACGTAGGTAATCAATAGAACACACAATATTGACGGTAAACTATCTGAATGCACATTTATTGTATAATGTTGGAAGAGATCCCATCATAATTAGTTGTAGGTGGTTCCTTAATTTTATACAAAGGATGAGATGTTATTTTTGGCTATGGTTGATGGTCATGAATAATGAAAGTAGTATCCAAGTGTCCCTAGGGACATTAGGAAATGATGCCTCATGTTTCGATATTCTTTTCTACAAGAAAAGTATTATGTACTTTCTTTTTAAATGCATGTTTCCATTATTTTATTCTTTCTTATTCTTCTATTTAAATCTCTATTCTTTCATCTTCATGGTATGAGGTTAATTCCTTTCTAGTTCTTTCCTCTTTCTTATTGACATTGATGTTAGACACCTGAGTGGAATGGTCACGATAGGATATAAAATAGTTTGTCACTTCGAAGGTGCAAGGTAGTTTGTGCTTAGCTCAATTTTCATAAGAGTGGACTCAAGAATGGATTTCTAGTGACATATTGTAAAATAAATAGTGTATTTAGGTTATTGAGAACAATTGTTTAATGATGGATGAAAAGTTAAAATAAAGTGCATATTCTCTACATCATACAATGACTAAATGTACATACTGCCATTGTTGTGGAATCTAGGATTGGGAGATCCTGTCCTTTTTTAAATCCTTGAGGAAAGTACTATGAGTCTCTAATGCAGTGGCTATGATCACTTGCCTATCTTCTCTTCTTACACCATTCTTCTGCACCAGATGGAAGAACTTGGTAGACATTGTGTTCTTTGTTAAGGCTATCCCTGGTAAGCTCTTACATTTTATTGTAGTAGCAACAACTCCCCATTGTTAGGGTGTTAATCATTCTTTATGGAAAAACAAAACCTCAAGTAGTTATAAAGGCTCTTAAAATTTAATCCATTTTGGGCCTTGGCATTATTAATTATAAATCTAATTAAATTCCTTTTTATTTCTAATAGACGAATATAGGGAGTTAGCTAGCTTGCTAACTGATTATCATGATATAGTAGGTTTTGTACACGTCCGCAACATGGCATGAATCAATACACATGTATATTTGTGTTATTTCTTTCTTTTGTATAACCCATTTGGGTGCATGTGATACTCCATTTTCCATGTTCCCTATTGTGATGAACTCATTTACAATATTTGTTCTTGTTTGTGCTCAGGTTCAAACTATTTTAGAAGGAAACACATATTTTAGCCCTTTCCTGCAATTCAATTTTGCAACTAGAAGAAATTTTTCCCCTCTGCTTGTTTTGTTTATGTTTTATTTTACTTTTTTAAATACTAACAGGCTGTCAGTCTTTCGATGTTACCTGTGATGTTCTCTCCATCACTGATATGGTGTAAATGTCATAGATATAGTACAATCATCTATCTTTTGATGATAATTGGGACATTCCCCCATCACTAATATAGCACCAATTCAGGAGATATAGCACCATTCGTCGGTCTAGAGACGGTATTTTTGACATCTACCATGAGGCTCTTCAACATCTACAGGTCTCACTCGAAAATCTCACGTGTCGCATGGTCGACTCCATGGACGTCTCTTTTGCAACGTCCTGTGCCATCTCATGTGTGATTGTTAGACAACACATATATTCCAACAGAGATCGAACACCTTTAGTAACCATTCACACAACCAAATCAAATATCAACACATCGATGTTTTGATGTGGTAAAAAACCTATGGGGAAACATCCACGGCCCCAACCAACATAGCCACTTGGAGCAATTTATTAATGAAAAATAAAACGATTACAGAGAGACTTTACAAGAGAGTTTCACACAATAGATCATCAAAAAATGACCCTCCATGCTCTTTAAATAGAGATCATTGACCAATCGGGTGTTAATCCATAGCTCAATGGCCATTAAGATTGAGGAGAATATGAATTGTTGGATCACTCTATGTCAGGAACATATCGTTATCGTCGAATTTCCTAACTACAAATTCATACTAATGCATACTAAAGAAACACACTAGGAAAAAGACTTTTTCCTAATGACACATTATACCAAGTAGATCTTAACTAACTCCTAAGTGTCTAAATATTCTAACATCCCCCCTTAAGAACAACTTGGGATAGGATTGAAGGATTTATAATAGTGATAGAATAGGGGAAGGAAGGAGACATTAGATCATATCCCCCTTTGATGACAACTTCCTGATCTCCTAACATAGATTGAAGTTTGGAAAACTTCGCTTCTGTAAGAGACTTTGTGAAAATGTCTACAACTTTATCTTTTGTAGGGAAAAGGAGCACTTCAATAACTTGATCATGAATGAAATTTTTTATGAAGTGCATCTATAGCTCAATGTGTTTGTTGCATTTATGTTGAACTGGGTCTTTAGCGTGCTTGATGGAAATCTTATTGTTGCACCAAAGGATGGTCAAATTTTGTTTCTAGAATCCAAAATCTGAAAGAATCGGTCGAAGCCATAAGGCTTCCAGACTTGCATTTATCATTGCTCGATACTCTGATTCTGCTGAAGAAAGTGCAATAGCCTGTTGTTTCTTACAGGCCCAAGTGACATGTCCTGAACCAAGGATGAAAACATAACTTGCAGTAGACTTCTTATCATCAGGGTCGTCGGCCCAATCTGAATCAGTGAAACCAATCAATAAAGGAGTCCCCCTCTTAACTGTAATGTATCTCGAACTGAACTTTACCACAGACATAGAGAAGTATCCTTTCAGCTGCTTTCCAATGTCTTTCATTGTGTGTTTTCATATGCCAGGCAACAATACGAACAATAAAGGAAAGATCAGGATGGGTATGAGTCAATTATAAGAGGCTACCAACTAACTGAGAGTATAAGGTGGCATCAACTTCATAAGAAGTACAGGTGGAAACAATCTTGACTCCAGACTGGAAGGGAGAATGGGTTGGTTTACAATCGTCCATGTGAAAGCGATGAAGAATATCGCAAGCATACTTAGATTGGGAAAGAAAAATTATTTCATTGGTTTGCAAAACTTGGAGGCCAAGGAAATAGTGCAAAAATCTTAAGTTTGTCATTTCAAATTTCTTCTTAAGGCTAGTTTTCACATGGTTTAAAAGTTTTTATTCAATACCTGTAAGGATAAAGTCATCAACATAAAGGAAAAGGATTATGAGATGGCGTCCTACTTTCTTGGTATATACATTAGGATCATAATGGCATCTAGAGAATCCAGTGGTAATAAGAAAGTTGTCCATTTTGGAATACCAAGCTCTAGGGGCTTGATTAAGACCATAAATAGATTTCTTAAGGAAAAAAAAAAGGCTAGAGTCATTCTGGACATATCCAGGAGGTTGATCCATGTAGATTTATTCTTGCAAATCTCTATGCAAGAACGAGGATTTAACATCCATCCGATGGATCTCCCATTTATGGGAGGCACCAAAGGAAAGAACAGCGTAGATGGAATTCATTTTGGCTACAAAGGAAAAGGTTTTAATATAGTCAATTCCTTCAACTTGGGAAAATCCTTTGGGAACTAACCAAGCCTTGTGTATTTCAACACTTCCATATGATGCATACTTACTTTTGTAGACCCATTTACATCTGACAAGTTTTATTCCTTTTGGAAGAGGCACAAGGTCCCAAGTAACGTTTTCCATTAAATAAAGATACTCTTCATTCATTGATGTATCCCAATCTGGATGACCTAAAGCTTCTGCAAATGTCTCTGGATCATGAGTATTTGAAACTTGAGCCAAAAGAGAAGAGGCTCGCTGGAACTAGGAACGTGTTCGACGTTGATCTGAAGGATCGCCGACAATATCACCAGTTGCTTCTCATGTTGAATAGACCCATCTAAGAAGTGATGGAGCTTGAGTTGGTGTTGGTTCAGGTTCAAAGGAATCATATGAAAGAAGGTGAGCAGGCAGAGGTGGATTTTAATCCTTACTTTCATCATCTAAAGAAGAAACCAGAACAAAAGAAGGCACAAATGTCTAAGATGGCTTGCAAGCCGAAGAAAGCACAAATGTCAAATTAGGCTCACAGGCCAAAAAAGGCACAAACACCAAATTAGGCTCCTAGGCCAAGATTATTTCATTACAATGTGGTTGAAGAAGTATATAACCTTTGACATCTTCAAAATAACAAACAAATATACACTTCTCACTTTTAGGCTGCAATGCTTTCCTTTTCTCATCAGGAATGTGAGCCCATGCTATACTGCCAAATACACAAAAGTGACTTACATTTGGTTTAATTTTAGTCCAAGCTTCTTCCAGTGTTATATTTTTAAGAGCCTTTGTGGGAGTGAGATTTACTTTGTAATTTAGACAGTTGATGGATTCCACCCAATACTTTAGACTTAATCCCTTATATTGGATCATACAATTAGCCATTTATTTTAATGTGTGGTTCTTTCTCTCAACAACACAATTTTATTGTGGTCTATATGGAATAATGTGTTGCATTTGGATGTCGTGTGTACTACAGTAACTTGTAAAATTATTGTTCACATATTTTCCTCCATTATTTGTTCTTAACCTTTGAATTTGTTGTTTAGATTTATTTTCTACAAGGGCCTTGTAGGCCAAAAAATTGTCAAAAACTCCGCTCTTAAGTTTTCAGAAGTAAACCCAAGTACGTCTGGAAAAGTCATCAATGAAAGTTAAGAAATACTTGCACCCAAAAAAATAAGGATAAGAAAGTGGACCACACAAATCATTGTGAACAAGATACAAAGGGCCAAAGGCATGCCAAGAGGCACGTTTGTCAAAATTGTCCTTATGATGTTTGTCGAGAACACAATCGGCACACACAGGAGGAAGACCAGTTACCATCTATTGATTACATAGTTATTGTAATGAGCAATAGTTTAGATTACCAAACCTCTCATGCCAAATTTTTCTCAAGTCATCGTTATGATAAACAAAAACTAAAGAAAAAAATGATGACCCAAAGTTATCAAACTTGTACAACCTGGTAATATCATCAACAATTCCAGTTGCAAGAACATGCTTAGGATATTTTAGATCCTTGATTACAACTTGGTGAGGTGAAAACTCTACGGTGTTACTTTCACTTGAATGAGTGATTTGATATACTAATAGAAGGTTACAAGAAGTACTTGGAGCACATAATAAATCATTGAAATGACCATTTTCTACTTGAATTGTTCCAGGTCCTTCAACACTAAGAGAGCTGCCATCACCAACAAATATTTTCTTGGTGTTACATTCATTTAGAGCATAAAACATATCTCTATCCTTAGCCATATGATACGATACTCCAGAATCAATAAGCCACTCATCAGAAGAAGAAGTAGAAGTTGTATTGAAGGAGAAACCAGAAGCATAAAGTGTGTGTCCATAAGAAGAAAAAGAAGAAGTAGAATAAATATTGAACTTGTGCTTCTTCATCGTTGCTTCTAAAGTTTCCATATTCTTGAAATATTTGGACTCATCATGACCATATTTATCACAAAATTTGCAATGTCTATCAGTCTTCTTATTTTTATATTTTTCTCCTTTGTCACCATTAGGAGTGGAAGATATCTGAGTGGGTTTGGGACCCTTATGTTGCTTGTTGTTGTGGCGAGGATGTTCATTTTTGGGATTCTTGGGTTTATCTTTCTGATGGATGACTAAGTCTATGTTGGAGGTTCCTGCAGTGTTGATCACTCCAAGTTGTACAAGCTTATCTTTCTCTCTAATCAAAGTGTCATGAAAGTTCTCAAGAGTGGGTTTTTGATAAGCTATCCTGTAATGTTCATGACTTGGCTAGTCTAGGAAACGATGCTAATGTGTTTGTAGGATCAAAGGTTTACAACATATAAATGATCATATAAATAATAAACGCAACAAAGGACTAAAAATTTTGTATTATGATATCTTTGTGGATTACAAAATGGTCGAATGCGGCTGAATAAAATGACAATACTTGACTAGATCAACAGACAAAGGATCTTAGATGGAATACAAATAAGCAATTTCGTCTGAATAAAATAACATAACTCAGCTAGATCAAAATACAAAAGTATCTTAGCCGGAATACAAATAAGAAACTAAAAGATAATACCCAGAATATGGGAGCACTGCGGAATAAATGAAGAATGATGGAAGACCTGGATGATCTTCCCGGTGACTAGGGTGTGTCTTTCAACACTGAAATCAACCAACTGGTATCTTCCTCCTGGAATACACTGAACTATCTCTCCTGAGATGTGCCTCTTCTCCTCAATGACAAGTCATAATCTGCATAATGATGAATTAGGTCACTGACCGTCACATAGCTGATAAGATTAGGTCAGCGACCCTTCCTTTATAGCTTTCCAAAACCCTAAATCATGTTGAAACACTTCAATTCTGTTAACTTCCAAAACCCTAAATCATTGTTGAAACACTAATTCTTATTAACTTCCAAACCCTAAATCATTGTTGAAACCCTAATTCACTGGTGACTTATATTTTTAGCTCTAAATCATTGTTGAAACCCTAATTCACTGTTGACTTCTATTTTTAGCTCATAATGACTTAAAGGCACTTTTAACCCCTTTTTAGTTCAATGTCACTTTCCGAATATAACACATGTGACTAGAGTGACCTCTACTAACCCTGTTTACCCCTCTTTGGCCCTGGCTATAGTCTAATGGGGTGGTTTAGACCATTAAGCCTCCTCCCTAGAGCTCCTATTTGGAAAGGGACATTATAGTCCTCCCTTCCTGAAATTTCTTGTTCTGAAGCAATACCAGTCCAGGCTGTTGCAACACTTGTTCTCTCTCCCAAGTAGCTTCCTCTAATGGAATCCCTCTCCATCTGATCAAACACTCTCTGATGACCCTGCTCCTTAGTTTCCACTCCTGGAACTCCAAAACCTCCTCTAGAACTAACTCCAACTGTCCCTCCTCATCCAAAGGGGGAAGCTCCTATGATGTGCTAATGAATTTTCCCACTTCAACATGTTATGAATATTTCTCCCCTCTAGAATCTCTAGCTCGTAAGAAACCTTGCCTACTCGGTGCATGATTCTGTAAGGACCATAAAATCTGGGCTTGAGCTTCTTGGCCTCACTCTTCTTCAAAACTGCCTGTCTGTAGGGTTGGAGTCTCAAGAAAACCAAATCTCCAAATTCAAATATGTGCTCTATCCTATGCCTATCCACACTTATCTTCTGTCAATTTTGCATCGTCTGCAGGTTCTCTTTCAACAACTTGAGAATATCCTGACTCTCTATGATCCAATCCATGGCCTTGGGAGCTCTCCTCTCCCTGAAGACAAAGTCTACCAATGTGGGAGCATCATATCTGTACAATTCTCGGAAGTGTATCATACCAATGGAAATGTGGAAAGTGGTGTTGTAGCAATGTTCTCCTAAATGTAACCACTTTACCCATGTTCTCTACTATCCTCCTACATAGTTCCTCAAATACCCTTCAACCGAATTGTTGACAATCTCGGACTTCCCATCTATCTGAGGGTGATAGCTGGTGCTAGGTGTCAACTCTGTCCCCACCAACTGAAACAAATCTCTCCAAAATGTCCCTATGAACCGACTATCCCTGTCACTGACGATATTCTTCGGCAACCCATGAAGTCTGAAGACCTCCTGAAGAAAATCTCAGCTACCTGAACTGCATTGTACTCTGTCGGTATGGCGTAGAAGTGAGAAAACTTGGTCAATATTTCTACCACTACATAGATATAGTCCTTACCCTGTACCTTGGGTATACCTATGATGAATTCCATAAATATACTCTCCCATTTTTTCTCTGGAATGGCGAGTGGTTGAAGTAGCCCTGTTGGAAGAGCATGCTCTGACTTGTTATGCTGGCAAGTCACACACTCACTGATGTGTCTCATAACGTCTTGTTTGAGGCCCTTCCATGAGAACCTCTCTCTGATCTATCTGTAGGCTTTGAAAAACCCTAATGGCCTACTAGAGGTCAATCATGAACTGTAGTGAGGATCTTCTTCTTAAGCCCTGAATCTAGCACCAAATAGACTCTATCCTTGTAAAATATGACATCGACAATGACCCTATACCGGTCATCCTATATCTTCCCATCCATCACCTCACAAGCAAACTTGTTCTTGGAATATTCCACTAACAAGTGGGATTTCCAATCTGCTAAAATCTCCATCAAAGAACATGCCATAGGTCTCCTCGATAGTGCATCGGCCACAATGTTCTTCTTCCCCTTGACATACTCTATGTCAAATTCAAATGCTTGTACCTTTATCACCCATTTATGTTGGCACTCACTAAGGTCCTCCTTCTCAAGGAAATACTTCAAACTGTTGTGATCGGTCTTGATCACGAATTTGTTGCCCACCAAATATTGTCTGAACTTGGTCAAGGCATGCATGATTGCCAACATTTCCTTGTCCTAAATGGAGTACAACCTCTCAGGTTGACTAAGCTTATGGCTATCGAATACAATGTGGTGTCCTCCCTGCATGAAAACTGCACCGATCCCTTCACCAGATGCATCACACTCTAGTACAAATGGCAAGGTGAAGTCTGGTAGTGCCAACACTGGACAAGTGCCCATGACTTCCTTCATGTGATCAAAGAATTCATGTGATTTCTCGGTCCATATGAAGGTCCCATGCTTGGTAAGATCTGTCAGTGGTGCTCCAAGATGAGAACCACCCCAGATGAACTGCTTATAATAGCTACACATCCTGAAGAAGCTCCTCAATTCTGTCGCATTCTTTGGCATCGGCCAATCCAAAATGGCCCTGATCTTCCCTTGGTGCATCTGTACCCCCTGTGCGCTGATGATGTAGCCTACGTAAAGAAACTTTTCCATACCGAACTCACACTTGGACTCTTTGGCATATAATGACTGTGCCTCCATGATGCTTAATACCTCATCCAGGTGCCTCATATGCTCTTTCCATGACTGGCTATAGATCAAGATGTCGTCAAAGAAAACCAAGATTAATTTCCTTAACTTATCCCTGAATATATGGTTCATGCAAGAATGGAATGTAGTGGGTGCATAGGTTATCCCAAATGGCATAACCAGGAACTCAAAGTGTCCAAAATGACATCAAAATGTCAACTTCTCTATGTCCTGCTCTCGGATGTTGATCTGATGATATCCAGAGCGTAGATCATTTTTTGAGAAGAAAAATGCCCCATGTAGTTCATCCATCAACTCATCAATGCATGGGATAGGGTACTGATTCTTTATGGTTTTCTTGTTCAAGGCTCGGTAATCAATGAACATCCTCATGGTCCCATCCTTCTTCAAAACTAAGACAACTGAAGAAGCAAATGGGTTGTTGCTCGGTCTGATGTGTCCCATCGCCAACAATTCCTTGATTTCCTTCTCTATATCATCCTTGAACCTCCTAGGATGACAATAGGGGGGAGTGATCATAGGTTTGGCCCCCTCCTCCAACTCAATGGTGTGCTCAAACCCCTTGTCAGGTGGTCTCCCTGGTGGAATTGCCTCAAAGACCTGCTAATGTCATCTCAATAAATTCTTGATCTCTGTATGGTATTGTTGTCGACCTTCTGAATCCTTATGAGTAGTGATCAAGCATTCTACAAAATATGCTACATCCACATGTCTAAATATCCTCTCCATCCTCTTGGCTGAAACTATCTTGGGTGCTCTTGTCGACATACCTCTTAGAACAAATTTATTCCCATCCTGATCTTTGAATCCCATTTCCAAGGTTTGGTAGTTGGTAGTGATTTTTCCCAAGGTAATCATCCACTGAAATCCTAACACCACATCTATGTCTGATAGGTCAACCACATAAAATCTGTCTCTCACTGTGTAGTTTCCTAGCTTCATCTCTAAGTTTGGAACTCTATCTAGACACTCCACTATGTGGCCATCTTCTACCACAACATCAAAACCCTCAAACTCCTCTGTCTGAAGTGCCCGTCTTGATACTAGTGAAGCATCGATGAAGTTGTGGGTGGCCCCACAATCTCTTAGGGAAATTTCTCGTTGCCCCTAAATGATCCCCCTGATATGAAGGGTATCATACCTGGGAACCCCAGAAAGGGTCGCTATGACACCTCCCTTTGCTGGTTTCCTCCTGTTATCCTGTTCTGGAGGTTGTGGGACTACTGTAGGATGGGCTCCTTCTGGTGTCGGTGGTCTACGGGGAGGCTTATCCTTTGTTGGTGCTGACTCCTCCTCTAAACTAGTGGATCCATTGTCCTACTCTTCCTCCTCACTATCCACAATGTCTCCTGCTACCTCAATATAATGAATCTCTCCCTTTCCCATGCACCTGTGTCCTAGGACCCAAGGATCTCTACAAATAAAGAAAAGCTTCTTCCTCATAAGCTCTCACCTAGTCTCATCATCCAACTTCTCCTTTCCCTTCCATTNGCTCTCACCTAGTCTCATCATCCAACTTCTCCTTTCCCTTCCATTCTCTCTGGAATGGCTTCCTGTCTCAATCCCTATGGGGCACAAATGGTTTGGAGAAAGTTTCAGTATTTGGCACTGAGTCTGCCAGGTCTCGAGTGAGAAGGATGGAATCCTACAAAGTGGGAGGCCTGTATGCCTTCACCCATCCTCTCAAAGGCTCTGTGAGTCCTTCTGTGAATAGCATGATCAGTCTTGGCTCTGATATATCTGTCACTACCAAGGCTACCCACTAAAATTATGTGATGAATGCCTCTACTGTTCCAGTTTGTCTCAATTGGTCTAGATCCCTAAAGTGTATCTCAAGATCCTTCTTGTCAAACCTTTCCATGAGCCTATATGTAAAATCCCTGTAGGAGGTGATGCGACTGAGACCTAATGTCACTAGTCCATGATACCACCACTCCTGTGCCTCACCCTCCAAGTGTAAGGTTGTGAAACTAAGGGCCTCTGTCTCGGTCATCTGGTTGAGCTTGTAATATGTGTCTAGTTTCTGTACCCAATCTCTGGTGGTGTATTTGGATGATTCACCGAAGGAAGGGATGGTGAGTTTCCCAACTTTTCGGATGAAATTGAGGTTATGCCCCTTGTGATGTTGTGGTCCTCCCCTCTTCGGCTCTTTGGGGTGGTTCTTGAGTCTGAGTCCATAGTACTCGACTAAGGTCATGTCCTAATGGAATTCATGACCCAATCTTGCATACTCCCTCCTATACTCTGCAAAGTCATCGACATGAGTGGGTGGCCTCTGTGTTATCAGTGGTGTTACTGCTACAGGGGGTGCCCTCTGGAAATTGGGAAACAATGGTCTGGGAATCCTACTAGCAAAGGTGTATGTGTGAGAGGGTGACTGGGGTCTATTGCCTGATCCTGAGTTCCATTGTGTTGCATGCAGGACTTGTGTATCTGGGGTGCCCACTCTAGCCAATATATCAACCACATGTGCCAACAACTGAGACATGGTTCGTTGACTAACTAACATATTATTGATAACCTACATGAAAGCTGCCTTAGGATCTATGGGGGCCTTTCCACTTACCTCTGGTCACTCATATCTGTCTCTTAGCATCCTCTCTACCTCGCACTCAGCTTTACGCTCTGCCCTTCTCTCTTCTTCTCTGTGTGCCTCTTCCTCTTCCTCTGATCTAGGAGGAAAATGGGGAAAATCAGGCCTATGCCTTCTTTCCTAATGCCTGTTGTAAGTGACATATTCATCACCTACGTGTTCACGGCCCTCTGGGTCTTCTGCTGCACTCATTGTCTTTAGTCACGGGCTGGTAGGACTAAATCTGTGATACCACTATAATGTTCCTGACTTGGCTAGTCTAGGAAACGCTGCTAATGTGTGTGTAGGATCAAAGGTTTATGGCATACAAATGATCATACAAATAATAAATGTGACAAAGGACTGCAAAGTTTGTATTATGATATCTCTGTGGATTACAAAATGGCCAAATGCAGCTGAATAAACTGACAATACTCGACTAGATCAACAGACAAATGATCTTAGCTGGAATACAAATAATCAACTGTTGCTGAATAAAATAACAACACTCAGCTAGATCAAAAGACAAAAGGATCTTAGCCGGAATACAAATAAGCAACTAAAATATAATATCTAGAATATGGGAGCACTGCGGAATCAATGAAGAATGATGGAATACCTGGATGATCTTCTCGGTGACTAGGGTGTGTCTTTCAACACCGAAATCAATCAACTGGTGTCTTTCTCCTAGAATACACTAAATTATCTCTCCTGAGATGCGCCTCTTCTCCTCAATGACAAGTCATAATCTGCATAATGATGAATTAGGTCACTGACCCTTCCTTTATAGGTTTCCAAAACCCTAAATCATGTTGAAACCCTAATTCGCTGTTGACTTCCAAAACCCTAAATCACTGTTGAAACCCTAATTCACTTTTGACTTCTATTTTTAGCTCATAATGACTTAAAAGCGCTTTTAACCCTTTTTTAGTTCAATGTCACTTTCTGAATATAACACCTGTGACTGGAGTGACCTCTAGTAACCTTGTTTACCCCTCTTTGGCCCTGGCTATAGTCTAACGAGGCAGTTTAGACCCTTAAGCCTCCTCTCTGGAGCTCCTATTTGGAAAGGGACATTACATATCCCTAGAGCCTCTTGCATGGCATAAAAGATAGATACAAATACAAAATATGCACTACCTATATTAGAAAGAATAAGATAGATGCAACAATCTTCTTCTATCTTTATCTTACATTCTTCACATAAAATTATGAGTGTTTCAAACTTAAATAGATAATATTCAATGCAAGAAAAATCACTTGGACTTAAAGTTGGTACTTGATTTTCTAACTATTGTGCTTGAATAATATTGTGTTTACCAAACACAGATTCAATCGTTTCCCAAGATTATTTGGGTTTATCAATTTGTTGAAGGTGGAATCTTAAATCAGGAGATATGGACATTCTGATTAGTCCACATGCTTCGTCATTCCTATTATCCCATTTGACTTTCTTGTCAACATCATTAGGTTATCTTTCCTTTCCCAAGGTAATCTGGTACAAACCTTTACTTCTTAATAAATCCTCCATATGGGATTTCCATTGGAAGTAGTTGGTGTTGGTAAGAAAAATATTAGTTGAAGAAGCCCTATTCAATATGTAGATAATATGGATTTAAAAACTAAAACTCGTGATATGGATGGAAATATCTCGAAAAATTAGGTATTTTTGAAAAACGACATTGAAAACGGACTTCGGATCTGAAAGTTATGCCATTTAAAAAAAAAATGCATAAACAGTAACCAAAAGACCACGTGATGAAGTGACCCACTTTTATAAAAAAAAGTGGGGATCAAATTTACAATGAAGTTACTTTATAAAAGAAAAGTTGCATGCAAAATAAATAACTCTAAAATATTAAAGCTACTTATAGTGATTCAGTTTTATACTTTAAGTGAAAGACACTTTACAATGGAGCATGAACTTTTTCAAAAAAAAGTAACAAAAAGAGAGACTTGAACTCAAGACCTCTTACTTAATTAGGAAACTTTTAACCAAATGGGCTAGAAAACATATTTTATTGTTTAGAAAGAGGATTGGGGATGTTGTTGTGATGGTGGAAGACATCCTTGGAGAATGTGCTAAAAAAAAACTATTTTCACACAAGAAAACATGTTCTCTTCTTGATGACAAGGGTTAGATTTCGGTTAGCTTACCCGCAAAATCCACATTTTCCTATCTGTTTTTTATTTTCCAAAATCGCACAGGGAATGGGGAAAAGAACATATGCAAATCTAAAATAGTAGCAACCTGTAAAAAAACAATATAAAATCGAAGTAATACTTTGCAAATAAAATTTAAAATGGCGTATTCAAGGTTTATACCTCCAGATCTAGCTAAAATTACCGTATCTTGGGAAAGCAAAAACCTTTTCGAGTGAAACAAAAAGTGTTCCTGAATTAAGCGAGCACTTCGAACACAACGAAATAGTCTTCTTAGTCCAGAAATGTACAGAAATAGCAGAAAATAGAGATGAGGCAACTCATCTTCATGATCTCGATCTACAATAGGAGTGGGTCTTCAAACAAGATCTAATACCATGTTAAACAACAAAGGTATTTAAAGAGAGGATGAACACCTTTAGTAATCACTCACACAACCAAATCAAATATCAACACATGGATGTTTTGACGTGGTAAAACCCCTACAGGGAAACATCCACGACACCATCCAACGCGACCATTTGGAGCAGTTTATTAATGCAAAAGAAAAATATTACAGAGAGAATCTACAAGATATTTTCTCATAACCAATCATTGAAAAATGACCCTCCATGCTCTTTAAATAGAGATCATGGACCAATCGGGTGTTAAGTGATGGATCAATGGCCGTTAAGATCGAGGATAATATGAACCGTCGGATCACTCTATGTCGGGAACATATCATGACCGTCAGATTTCCTAACTACAAATTCATAGTAATGCATACTAAAGAAACACATTAAGAAACACATTTTTACCTAACGACGCATTAGACCAAGTAGATTTTAACTAACTCTTATGTTTATAAATATCCTAATAGTTCAGTCACCTCTTTTGCGATGTTAATTGTGGGCTTGGACAGTGAAAGTAGACATGACACATGTCTACTAGAAACGTGGAACCAACAATTATATATGTCACGTTGGTATAATGACGTCATGTAAAGTGATGTTTGGGGGAGTCCTATGTTTTTCTTTCTCTCGACAATATAAAGTGGAAATTTCTACAAAGACGACATCGAAAAATGACCCAAATGTTCTAGTGAGTGGATCTTTTCCTTAAAAGGATAATTTGTAAGGTGTTTCCATACGCTAACAGTTTTCATAAAATAAAGTTTGGATTTTCCTACATTATCTTGGATCTATTGTATGTGATTTTCTATTTTAGATCTTGAATACTTAAGATTTGGTATTAGATTTCTTTCTTTGACCAAAGAAAGGAAGACAATTTTAGTTCCTTTTGCATATTATTTCTAGGGGAAAAAGGGGGGCACACACTTGAGATCAATTATGAAACTTTACGTGCATAAATTGTAGAAACAAATTGTATATTTGAATTCAACTTGGAAAATACCCAATTTAAGAAAACAAATTGGTTGAAACGGAGTCCAGGAAGTGAAATTATCATCATTTTAAATTCGACAATTTTTCAATGTTTTTCTGGAAAAGCCATGCCAATTGCACCGTAAGTTTTTTTTAAACCCTAGATTTTGTTGAAGATTTCTTCCAAGAAAGATTTATTTTACTAGAAAATATGATGGCCCTAGCATTGAAGAATACATAAAAGAGAGTAAGTTAGCATGCCAAGAAAATTGGAAAATCATGGTACCCCTTGTTTTCCAAGGTGATGCTAAGATTTGGTGGAAAACATTGAGATTTTCCAAGATTATGGCACTATCTGATGAATAATTTGAAAAAAAAAATTAGATAGGTGGTAATATGTTGGAAAAAAGGATAGAGAGTGCACCAAGGGTTTATAGGGAAACTCTATATTACATGTTCATGGTTGTATTCACAAATAAAATGTCATTGTTTATATTAATCCTATTTGTCAGCAAAATTTATCAATGCTCACTTGGTTAATAGATTGCAAGTTCAGGAAAAAATATGCAAAGCACACAGGTTCAAGGAAACAATATTCAAGAGTTTAAAAATTGTAATATCACCATTGAAAAAAATGTATTTCATTCTAAATTTTGTGCCAATGATATGAATGATGTGGATATTATTCTTGGATATCCTTGGATGGCCAAAATTGGTACAATGAATATTAATATGGAATTTGTTTTTGTGAAACTTTGGTATAAGAAAAATAAAATTACATTGCAATATGTAATTCTTAAGAAGGCAAGGCCCACGGGGAAAGCAAATAAGTTCTTACATAATCTGAAGTTGAATAAGAAGCAAAGTCTATAGAAGCATTATTTATCTAAAAGACTATCTTACAACCTTTAAGCCAACCTCATGAGGATAAATCCCCCTGTGTTTTTAAATAAGAGGTACTCCTTTATTTTATATAACATGAAAGAACGTGGAATTCATAAGACAAGATGTTGGCAGCAGGCCGAAGTGGAAAGAAGGATGATCGTGGGGAAAGAAAGTGTGCAGAGAGTGAAGCAACAACTGGAAGGAAACACAACACATGCGCATGAAAGAAAGCGTGCACAAGGAAAGCGACAGCTAGAAGGTAGAACAACACGCGAACGAGAGGAAGACCTAACGTCAGTAGGGTTAGGGTTTTGGTAATGTATTGTAATGGTTGAAGATCCAAATATGTATAAATACCAAAATTGAGTTATTATAGAGGATTCACGGATTTTGTAGTTTTTTTATTTAGTTAGTATTTAGGTTTTTGTAGTGTTCGGCATATAATCAGTTCTTGGGTATAGTAGCTACACATGAGCGGATGCGATAGGTAATATTTTGTTGTATGATATATTTTGTAATCTGTTGAGCTAGAGGAGACAAGATAAGGTAGATCTTCAGGATTAGATCACAGGATGAGGAGCCTGGTGTGATCTAGTTCGCCTCATATAGATCTTACCCAATGGAGAAGAATTGTAAGCGTGCAACACTGTAGATGCAGAACTACCATAATAGAAGAGTCAAGAGACAAATATTTGTGGACGTAGCCCAGGAGGGGGTGAACCACGGTAATATCTGTATAATGTGATGAATGCATGCATATCTTTATCCTCTTTTCAGTAGTTATTTGTTGTGCTTAATGAATGAAATATTTATTACATTGTCTATGAAATATGATTGCACTATTAAGGGAATAAGTTGTTGAAGTTACTACATAGTCGTGAATAACAGTATGTTGCATTGGTCAGTTCTAATAATGGTTCAATGGTTGAGATCTCATATTTCATACTCAATCCTAGGTTGTAAACACCTCAGTCTTGCAGCCACCCATTAAAGTTATCTCGGGTGAGACTGCACAGTGCATTCTGTGTGTTGTGTTGTCTTCAGGTTCACCAGGAGGGCCGATAGTTTTAGAGGCTTTGTTAGAAACTCAAAACAAATGAACCCTGGTTCAATACAAACTCGGACAGTATAAAGGGATAACAATAACCAACAAATGGTTCCATTGTCATTGGTAGGAACAAGATAGGATTGAGTCGATAAGATAAGTTGAACATTTGTCGGAGGCAGATCAAGAAAAGGTTAGGGAAGAGACCAATGATCCATTAGAAGGGAATGTTGATACCGTGGAATCCCACGAAAGCAGAGATTGAAATCTGGTTGAGAACAAAAGAGCTAGAGTTTGCACAAAAAGACAATAGAAACCCTAGAATAACACCTCGCAAACATCTTGAGAAATATGTGTCTATTGATTTGCACAAAGTATTTTTCTGTGATTTTCCGCATCTACTGCAGGAGTGGATACTAATATTGAAGGATAACCATGCGACAAACCGGATTTGATAGTTAGATTGGACCCTGATACAGATTGAGTAGTTATAGCAAGTGAACAACCAGTTCACGCACGCAGTAGACTTTTGGCTTGACAGTATTGTGTCAGGATTTATAACATATTTTGTAATTGACACAATGAAGTCATACAGCGCAGCGAAGCACAAATTCTGTGTATAACTCAAGGAAGGTACATTATATCACTGTATACTCATATTAAGATACTGCTATATAACAAAGGTGCAAATACAATGGAATCAGACAACTAAACTTCCTTGCGTGCATGGCGGAAGGGGTGAAGCACTGACAGAAAAAGGAGAAATGGAAGGAGGTAAGGATAAAGGAAAGAAGGAGGAGGAACCCTTGGACCCAATCATGATGGACAATGACCACATCAATTGGATCTTGGCATCAATAGGAAAGACGCGTAGCAGAGTACCCTACCAATACAAGGTGAATACAAAGAAGAGAGCCATAGCCGCGAGGGAAGGCTTGGCGAGTGATGAGGAAGAGGTAGAGTATCTTCGGGCTATGGAGCAAATTGAGGAAATCCTGTGCAGAACATATGAGAGGAAGATGAGAGGTCCAAGAGCGGGAGGAGAAGGAAGCCATCCTATCCATATTAAGGTTAGTGTGGAACCCATAAACCCATGTGAGACTAATACAACAAAGAGAACACCACTATTTAGACAACTGAAGTTCAGAGGAAGTCAGACAGTAGGAAGTACATCTACACAAGGAAAAACAACTGGAGGAGCCAGTTCAATTAGCACTAGTTAGGTATCTACACCGCGAGGAGGTATTAGTTTAGCATTCAGGATGGCCAAACACGATCCCACTATCAGGTTACCAGAATTATGGGGAGAATCAGCAGAAGACCCTGAGAAACATTTGTTCATTTGTGCAAAGATCTGGGAAGCAAAACAAATCACTGATGAAGATACTAAAATTGCGTAGCTAGCTATTACACTAAGAGATCACGCACTAGACTAGTACATGGGTCTAGACACAAACAATGGCCCTGGGATGACAAGGGCACTAGAAGACATTAAGAAGTTACTGATAAATGAGTTCCACAAGCCGAGATCAGAGGGTCAGTACATGAATTAGATGATCGAAATAAGACAGAAACCAGGAGAGTCTGTATGGGAGATTGATTAGAGATTCAAGCGACTAAAGGGAAAGTTAAAATATCTCATGACCGATATGCAACATCGACACCTATTTGTCAACTCACTACTCCCACACTTAAAATACCCTTTATGACAACATAAATTTCAGATGCAGGAAAAGGCTCTGCAAGAAGCCTTACAACTGGAAGAAAACTAGTACCAGCAAACAAACCCAGCTATTGAAGAAATAAAGAGGATTTGAAGAATCTAACGTTTCAGTTGAACCGGAATAAGAACAAGGAAAAATGAGAAGTTGTTTGGTGTACCACATGCAGGACGAAAGGACACCACAAGAATGAATGTCCAACATTTGCACAATATATGACAGCAAGAATACCAAATCCATTACCACCAGGAGGACTATGGTGCAAAATCTGCAAGAAATTAAATCATGACCCTTATCATTGCACGATGATGCAGAAATACTAGATAGTCCCAAAGAGCTCATATTTCACCTTTTGAAATTTAGTGAGCCATGACGACAAAGATTGTACAACTATGGAGTTGATGCGAGAAAGGACATCAGATGCATATAGAGTACAAGCATAAATGATGACTAGGCAAGTAGTGCCACAGTTTAATCAAGTTCCAACTCCATACAACACTGTGCAGCATCAGTATAATATTACGAAGTCACCGTACAATAACGCGCAACCGTAGTACAATATGGCATAACACCAGTACAATACCACACAGTACAATCAAGCTCCTCAGTATAACGCGTCGTGAGGATATCGAGCAAGCTATAGAGGATGGGAATGAACCAAAGGAGGTTTTGGACGAGGTAGAGGACCAATAGTATGTCACAATTTTCAACAAATGAAACACTATGCAAGGGAATGTTCTCTTCCACCAACGACTTGTATGTATCTTCGTGCATTAGATCATGACACAGAAGCATTTCAACACTACTAGTAAATATCTAGGAAAAGAGGAACTAGAACAACTAGAACATTCAGTGGATCTTAGCCAAAGCAAGGGATGAAGGATGGAACATCAATATCATTACTCGTGGAGAAGCTAAAATAGGAAATGACACAGTTCAAAATGAACCAGTACAAAACCAGTGGGCAAAGAAGAACACCAAACCAAGGAAACAATTCGATGCGCAAAAGGAGAAGGAGATATTTAAGGAATCCCGACAATAATTTTAGAAGGGGGACATGGTGTCAACTTCAACTGCACAGCAGAAAAAGGAAGAACCAGAAGACGAGATGCCACCATCATTAGATCATACCAATGGGATGCAACCCATGGGACAAGTAAGTACAATCAAAGGATTTTTGCAATCATGTGTAAAAGTATTAAATGATCCATCATCTGTGAAAATATTGCAAAATATACTAGAAAAATGTAGGAGTGAGACGAAATAAAATCTAGAACCAAAAACAATTAATCACCTACACACAAGAAGAAGAACAAGTAGGGATTTTAGACTGAATTCTAACATTGGGGATTTCAATATGGGAGACGTCATACTGGATCTGGGATCTGAAGTTAATATATTATCAAAGAAAACATGGCAATGCATGGGAGAGACAACATTAGGATAACCACATGTTCAATTGAAACTAGCAAATCAACATAGAGTCCTACCAATAGGTAGACTGAAAGGAGTGACAGTCGATCTAGATGGAGTGAGCACTAAAGAATATTTTGAAGTTATTGAAATAGTGGATGGAATAACACCTTACCTGACATTTCTTAGTCTGGATTGGGCATTTGAAAACCAGGCCATAATCAATTTGAAGACTAGGAAAATGACATTTGAGTCAGGAGAATACAGGGTCATCGCACCATTAGACTCATCAGAAGGGGAGAGGTTTGTAGAACCTACTTGCCTAGACTTAGAGGAAATCATCCAGTTGTATAGAACAACTATGCGCAATGAGGATTACGTAAACACAACTATCGATGGAATACTCAGTTGGTGGAGCATTAATTCATGTGCAACAGACTCAAACACCGGGTTAGAGAGCTGGCAACAAAGGCTACATGAAGTATCCACGAGATGATGTGCATGAATAGACTGCGCAGTAAGATAGGTCGGCAGAGAAATCAGGAAACCACCCAGTTTCCACAGAATGAACAATTTGGAAACGTTGATGAAACAGTACAAAGACACAGTGTTAGATAATCAGAGACTATTAGCACTTGACTTAGCACTCAAGGCCACACCCACAATATGGTGGGGCGCACACAAATAGACAATCACAGATTGTTACCAATGTAAGTGGTTACTACGCATAAGGTTCAGCGCAGAACATGAAAACAATAAGAAACAGAGGTATGACAGACAAGGGACACCAGCGGAACACTTGGAGAAGTGAAGAATGCTATGGAAAATGACACCTCCAAATGAATGGTCTCATGACTTCATACACACTCTAGAAGGAATACGAGCGAACTGGTACATGGACCAGGTTTGCACAAAGGAAATACAGCATGGATGACATTGCAACAAAGTTTTAAAGTCACTTTCTCATTCAAGCATGAGAACCCCAACATAGATGTCGCACATAAATGGATCAGAAGAGTAATATTCATCAAAGAACCAAAAATAGAATTGATCACAAAATAACAACAACAAAACAAACAAACAGTCAAGGAATTGTTTTCATGCTACCATGTACAGGAGGAAGCACCGGATGAAGAGGATCCATGTGATATTCAGATTGAATAAGAAGAAGGCAAAAGAGAGGTGGAAGTCCCACCCATATAATCATAATTCATTTCCGCACCGATCAAACTAAATAAAGTTAACATTGGCACAATCGAGCATCCCAAAATGGTGAGCATTGGAGATTACTAGGAAGAGAAAACAATGGAAAGCATCACATATTTGTTGCACAAATACAACGACTTGTTCCCTACAGCATTACAGAGATGAAGGGTATAGCTGGAGGGTTAGGAAAGATGAAGATACCTCTAAGACCTTAAGCGAGACCTATTATATAACAACCATACAGAATAAACCCAATATATAAACAAAAATTCAAAGTTGAGATCGACAGAATTATTGAAGCCGACATCATAGAACTGGTTAGGAGTCATCATGGATAAGTTTGATGGTAGTTCAGGACAATAAGCAAGGATGGATCAGGATATGCGTCGACTTGAGGAAGTTGAACGATGCATGCCTACGTGACCCATTCCCTACACCTTTCATAGACGAGGTGTTAGAGAACGCAGGAGGAAATGAAGCTTAGTCATTCACTAATGGATTCTTAGGCTACCATCATATCAAGATAGCACAATAAGATAGATACAAGACCATGTTCG
Organism: Picea sitchensis; assembly: GCA_010110895.2. Taxonomy (NCBI): domain Eukaryota; kingdom Viridiplantae; phylum Streptophyta; class Pinopsida; order Pinales; family Pinaceae; genus Picea; species Picea sitchensis. Next base: position 78,035 of record SNQJ01S0028572.1, on the reverse strand, counting down.
CGACAGAATGGGGATCATATCAGTACATAGTCATGTCGTTTGGACTGAAGAATGCACCAACAATATTTTCCAGAGTAGTCATTGCTATGTTTAAGGAATTCATCCACCAGTTTCTCGAAGTATATCTGGATGATTGGAAAGTCTATAGTTTATTGAAAATCCATGTAGAAGTACTACGCTTAATGTTAGAAATATGTAGACAGTGTAAGATATCACTGAATATAAATAAATACATATTTGGAACACCGTTCATGATACTATTGGGCCATATAGTATGAAAACAAGGTTTGATAGTAGATCCTACAAAAATTGCAGTAATTGTTAACTTGCCATCACCAAAAACAGTCTATCAGCTAAGAGCGATGTTAGGAAACACAAGATACTACAGGAAATTTATCAAAGGATATGCATAGATTATTGCACCAATGGAGAAGTTGTTAAGAAAGGATATGAAGTTTCAGTGGAACGGCGAGTGTCAACACGGTCTGGATACCTTGAAGGAAAAGATGGTTACCGCGCCGATATTAGTATTTCCAAACTGGGAGAAGACATTCCATGTCCATTTAGAAGCATCAATGATAGCACTTGGAGCGATATTGGTGCATACAGGAGCGGGAGACTTGGATCACCTGATAGAATTTGCAAGCATAAAGTTATCAGACTCAGAACATAACTATAACATGACAGAAAGAGAAGGCCTAGCTATGGTCTATGCACTGCAGAAGTTCAGACATTACTTATTGGGGAACCACTTTAAGATGTTCACAAATCACTCAGCCATGAAATATCTAGTCAACAAGCCAGTGTTGGGCGAGAGAATTTGCCGATGGTTACTACTATTTAAAGAATTTGACTTTGAAGTAATAGTAAAACCAAGAAAATTGAACGCAGGACCTGACCACTTATCAAGGGTCACCAATGAAGAAGAAACTATGATCTTAGAAGACAACTTTCTGGATGCACAGTTATTTTCAGTTCAGATCGTTGATGAATAATTCACAAACATCATTTAGTATTTGAGTACACGTAACGCGCCACAAGAATACAACACTGCGTAGAAGAAAAACTTGGTAGTCCACGCGACTGACTATCAACTAATTAAAGGACACCTATACAAAATGGGTGGAGATAGCATCTTGCGAAGATACGTGTTAGAGCAAGAAATATCACACATTTTAGTAGAATCCCATGAAGGAATAGCAGGAGGGAATTATGCAGGAAAAGCTACCATGCAGAAGGTATTGCGCGCAGGACTATGGTGGCTAACGATTCACAAAGACTCAAAGAAGTATTGTCAAAGATGCGATGTCTGTCAATGGGTAGGAAAACCCAACATAAGAGACGATATGCCATTACGACCACAAGTAACATTATAGGAATTCGACAAGTGGGCAATATACTTTATGGGACTAATCAACCCACCAACCAAAAGAATAGGAGAAAGGTACATTATCACCACGACGGAGTATCTAACGAGATGGGCGGAAGCCGCACCAGTGAAGGATTGCAAGACAAAAACAAAAGTGCAGTTTCTATTTGAACAAGTCATTACTATATTTGGGTGCACAAGAATTTTGATAAGCGAACAAGGCACACACGTCATAAACAGTACCATTAGCGGTATGACTAAAGAATTTGAAGTCCATCATCAGAAGAGAACATCGTATCATCCATAGGCAAATGGCACAGTGGAAGTCTTCAACAAAATTATGGAGAAAGCTCTGACAAAGATTTGAAATGTCAATAGGGATGACTGGGACCTCAAAGTACCAGCAGTATTATGGGCATACAGGACTATGTGCAAAAATTTGAGAGGGCACACGACATTTAAATTGGTTTATATCCAAGAAGCAATGGTGCCATTACAATTTTTAGTACCAAGCTTGTGCGTAGTAGCAATCACAGAAATGACAGAACGAGGCATATTACAGGAGAGTCTGAATCAATTACTGACCATGGAGGAAGACCGAATCTTGGAAGGATTCCACCAACAAGTTCAGAAAGCACAAGATAAATATTGACACGATATACACATCAAGAAGAAAACGTTCAAGGAAGGAGATCTAGTATTGATGTATGACAACAAATCGTTAAAGCACCCAAGAAAGCTCAAAATGCATTGGTTAGGACCATACAAAGTAAAATCTATCACAGATGGAGGAGATTTACAGTTAAGAGATTTATCAGGTGTAGAAATCAGAGGGATGATCAATGGGAGCTGACTGAAGTTGTATAAGGATAGTCGACCACCCACCGCGTAGTAAAAAGAAATAAAAAAAAAATAGTATACTGAAAAAGAACCAAAGAGGGCGTAGGACACCAGAGGTAGAAAGGCCACCCAAATTTAGAAACACAAACTCGACGAGGAGAAATAAAACAGTCACATCCAAAGGGAAACAAGCGTGAAAAGAAGAGTCGGAAAAAGTAGGACAACAAGACAACACTAGGTTGAATTAAAGGATGGAAAGGATCGATGGGATGCCACATTAATTGCGCCAACAGAACATGGCATAGAAGGATTAATGGCAAGTACAAAACCATAAAATATGCATTGAATCGGTAATCAAGGTACATTAAACCCATGATCAAGGAAGCATCCTCGACAAGATTCGTGGGAAATCCATACAACACACGGGCGACGGAGACAATAGTCTATTCACGAAAAGAGAATATACATAGAGAAATAGAGGCTAAAGATCACAGTGTGAGTTCACAGAGATCACAGAGACTGTTCGAATCCAACAAACACTTGACATTCACCGCCATGGCACCACCTAAGAAAGTAGAAGTGAGCTAGACCACGAGGAAAACCAGAGTTCAGACTAGGTCATGAGGACAGGCAGCAGAGGTGAACAAAAATATTCGTAGATCATCAATGTCGACGAAATCCCATCTCCCGACACAACACCGGTAAACCCTACACCTCTCCTGGAAGAAGTCCAACAACTAGCACCGGAGGGCATGAGTCAGGAGATAATAGCGAAAGTACAAGAGCCACAGAACCAGGAAGCATAAACCCTAAAAAAAGTGCAACTAGAGGACACAGAAGAAACTTTGAAAGTTAATGGCACGACACCAAATCTGAAAAATGAAGTTGAGCCAGACGAGTCTCAACCGACCATCTCAGACCTCCTAACATGGGGGATGTCTGAAGATGTCTCGGCTTGGCCGAAATGGTATACGGAGGGGCAACTGGAATCCACTGGAACTTCGAGTGAGCCACCACAGTGGAAGAAAGACAAGATACATATACCAAGGTCACCTCACACGAAACCTGCAACAGAAATTGTTCTACCGCGCATACCAGAGGGGGTACAGGTAGGACCAGATCTACTGGGTCATATTGGGAATCTCAAATACTCTGACCATGATGTAGCAAATCAAGACAAGCTCCCGGAACTTGCAAAGAGGGTATCCTTACAGATCGTGGGCACAAATTAGGTTGGAGAACCGATTGACCAGCCATACCACTAGGAAACTGGGCTGGATAAAATGGGAATTTTAGGTCTGTTGGACCTACCACACTTTGGCAGAGGCCAGTACGCAACAACATGCGTCAAAAAACTGTTAGCAGTCACACATGGAGGTGACATATGGTTGGGTTACCAATTCGAGGTATGGATCCCATGTTATTTCTTGATGACAAAACCAAGCAGAAAGCGCTAGCAGAAGAGATGAAGAAGAATCATGGCACCGACAAGGGACAAGAGGGATAATTATCAAGAGTATCAACGACGTAGCCATGCAATTGGGTGCGAAATTCTTAGCCTGCAAAATGACTAGAAAATGTTGCAAGGAGAAAGTCACAGCTGGATTTGTTGCAATTGTAGCCCAATGCGCAGAAGGCACCTCAATGAGTTGGGCACCGTACCTATCAAACTTTTTCCTGGATGAATGCAAGGATGCACAAGACCTAGGCACATATTTCCACTACTCATGGCTAATCAAATTAATAGCCTTCATGGGATGGAAAGAGCCAAGGTATGTAGTTTTTTGTACCAGACCAACGTTGAATCAGGGAGCAAGGTATTTGTTGCTTAGAGCCAGGCCAGAATCTAGGAGAAAGAAGGAGAATGGGTCCATTTTTTAGGGGTACCTACACGACCTACAGGAAGCCATCTCCAAGATGTGGAGAATCACACCAAAAGCTATTGCACGATATGCAGACATCGCCAATTTCTAGGCCACATGACACACAATGTGGATATAGGAAAGGAAGGATCCAAATAAATAGTGGCTACAGATGCGCTATTGCATCATCGAGGGTGATATTGACATGGTCATTAGCGAATGGGCCGATGAATGGAGGATCCCAACCATTACCTAGGAAGTGTCGGAAAGAACAACAACAACAGAGGTAAAGCAGGGAGAAACACAACCTCCAGAAATCCAAGTGCCCAAGCGACCAAGAACGGTCCAAGGAAAGACAACATAGACAGATGAAGGGATAAAGAAGACATGGACCCAGAAGGGGAAGAAGGAGAGTACATACCCGACCAAGGGATAATAGAAAAAGACTGAGGGAGAACATGAGACCGCCCCAAATCCTGACACATAGGAACCAGGGGGAAATAAGAGACCCGCCACTCAGACAAGAGGTGCACACAAGAAATCAAAGTCACAACGAACACCGTCAGAGTATATGATCAAAGATTATGACGGGGATATGATAGCCTGAATGGTCCAGGATTGTCTAGCCAAGGACCTCGACCATGTTGCACGCCATGGAGATAAGATCCAAGAGGATTTGGCAGACATGTGGTAGCTCATCAAGTAGATCGGGGAAGGGCCAACAACAAGCAGCAGCGGAATTGAACCATCATCACTGCATATAGAAGGAAGAGTGCAAGAAGATGAACGAGAGTTAGTCCAGGAAATACTACAGTCACATGTAACATTCCACATCAACCCTAGTATGTTGTGCATGGATGAAATTATGGGCCAGACACCCTTGAAGGACTTAAGCCAAATCCAACTTTTGTTGACAAGGATACCATTAGGGGTGCTACACAGGTTTCAAGTGAGTGTAAACCAAGAGGTATAGTCTCGCACACACAGATACTTAACCAAATTGAAGAAGGAAACAAAGAAGTAGGACGCGCTGGAAATAGTACATGAGAAGGCAAAATCTAAGATCCAGGAGGAAAGGGAGCACATAAAAGGATTGGAGAAGAAAGTGGCAGGAAATTATGAGAATATTCCATAGGCCACCTAGAGTGAGGTAATCACAACAACAAAAAATATTGATCGGATTGCGTAGGCAATTGATCAATACCAGAAGGAGATCTAGGATTTCCGAGAACAACTCATACCAACCACTCCACCAGCAGTCAAGGAGAAAATGAAGCAAGAAGCAACAACGCAGCTGCACAAGATAGAGCAGTAGGTTAGCACAACAACTAACTTGTTTGATAAAGCAATGCAGCTTTGGACTAGGTTGGAGGAGGATCAATAGGTCCAATAGTGGGACATGGAAGAAGGAAGGATCAATGTCGTGATCCAAGAGCTCAAGTAGAAGAAGAAGACAATACCAATCACAGAATGCGTCAAAGGGACGCAGGGCATGAAGAGATTGCAGGAAGAGATAATCACTGTGTAAACCCAGAAACAAGAGCAGCAGGCTCAAATGGAACCATTGCAAGAGTGCGTAGCATAAGTCCTGGCACCAGCAAAGGAAGTCAAGACACAGATAGCACAAACCTATGAAGAATGCATGGAATTTGTTAATGACAAAGTCCCATCTTAGGAAGTGGATACATTCAAGGAGATGACTGCGTAGGCGCAGACACAAGTAGCAGAGCTCAATGAGAAGTTCCAGATGATCACCAAGGAGATCGATGAATCTTAGAAGGATTAGGTGGCTCGAGATGAGCCACATGTCAGTGTTGGGGGTCTATTGGTAGCAGGGCGAAGTGGAAATAAGGATGATCATGGGGAAAGAAAGCATGTAGAGAGTGAAGCAACAACTGGAAGGAAACACAACATGTGCACATGCAAGAAAGCATGCACAAGGAAAGCGACAGCTGGAAGGAAGAACAACACGCGCATGAGAGGAAGACCTAACATCAGTAGGGTTAGGGTTTTGGTAATGTATTGTAATGTTTGAAGAGCTAAATATGTATAATTACCAATGTTGAGGTGTTATAGAGGGTTCACGGATTTTGTAGTTGTTCTGATTTAGTTAGTATTCGGGTTTTTGTAGTGTTCGGAATATAATCAATTCTTGAGTATAGTAGCTACGCACGAGCGGATGCGATAGGTAATATTTTGTTGTATGAGCTATTTTGTAAGTTCTTGAACTAGAGGAGATGATATAAGGTATATCTTGAGGATTAGATCACAGGCTGAGGAGCCTGGTGCGATCTAGTTCACCTCATATAGATCTTAACCAATTGAGAAAATTGTAAGCGCGCGGCACTGTAGATGCAGAACTACCATAATAGAAGAGCCAAGACCCAAATCTTTGTGAACATAGCACAAGAGGGGGTGAACCATGGTAATATATGCGTAATGTGATGAATGCATAGATATCTTTATCCTCTTTTCAGTAGTTATTTGTTGTTCTTAATGAATGAATGAGTTATTGCATTTCTTGTGAAATATGATTGTGCTATTAAGGGAATAAGCTGTTGAAGTTAATACATAGTCATGAATAACAGTATGTTGCATTGGTCAGTTCTAATAATGGTTCAATGGTTGAGCTCTCATATCTTATACTCAGTCCTAGGCTGTAAACACTTGAGTCTTTCAACCACCCAATAAAGCTATCTTGGGTGAGACTGCGTAGCGCATTCTATGTGTTGCGTTGCATTCTGGCTCACCTAGAGGGATGATAGTTTTAGAGGCTTTGTTGGAAACCTGAAAGGCATGAACCCTAGGTCAATACAAAATCTGAAAGTATAAAGGAATAGAGATAACCAACACAGGACCAACCATTATTCTTGAAATAAATATTCACATGCAAAGAGTACCGAAGAATGGACCAAGTATCGTACATAAACCAAATATTTACAGTATGTTACAATATTTCTAAACCAAATGGGTATACGTTAACATTGGATGATATTTCCATCACAACTTTCATCAAAGTAGAACACAATATTCAACAAAGGGAAATGAAAGTATGTACCACATATAGTAGATAACTCTAAATGATCAGTCCATTAAATTCAATAAATGTTTTGATAGACACACATTTCAAATCTCATGCTTAAAATTGAAGTCTTGAGAAATCAATAATGTTATGTCCTGAACTAGTTCTCTAGGAACCTCAAAAAATAATAGATGTCTTAATAAAATAAGTAGTAATGTTTGGGGTTATAAATAAAATAAATTTTGTTTGTCCTTCTAAGAGGAGTGGGATGGATATCCCACGAACCATAAAATTAAAGAGATAATTGGAAGACAAAAGAAAACAGTCAAGGGTCATCCTCAAGTCTCACAGGTTGTTGGGAACAGAAAAGGTAAAAATGACAATTGACTGAAAAAGAAAAATGGTGAAGGAAAGAACAAGTTTTCTACTCGACTTACTGCAATGGAAATTTCAAACCCTTCATTTACTTGTTGAGGCATATTTTGTATATTGTTGCTACTATGTTGGACGTGGCATAATTGTTGCATTCGCTTCTTGTTGATCTGTTTCGGTTATCATAACTAATTATTTTGTTAACCAATTTTCTATATACTCTCTGTTATCACATAAAATTCTCCTTAGTCACGAGTGACAACCATGAATGCATGAGAGAAGGCAGGTGCAGTTTTTAGCAATTCCCCCATGCAGTTCAGTTTAGCACCACCTCTAAACGTGATTGGAAGGATTCCACAATTGGTAGGTAGATAAAACTTTGGCGGGGGCGCTAAAATAGTCGGCACACCCAGATCTCAAATCTCATTTATATAGATGGCCTCAAATCATTTCGGGGCCGCAACATGCTCGGGTGTTAAAAAGCCTTGAATGGGCCAAAATATTAACCACGGTTTTGCAGGGTGGCTACGTGGCGAGAAGAGGCACATTTTGGGCCCAAAAGAGGTGTGGGCCTAAACCTCTTCCTGCGGCCCCGAAATCACATGTGCATATGATGTCGTATCCAATAGCGACAGGTGGCCACCCGATAGTCCTCCCTCCGCGCTCCATTCCCGAGAAGGATTCAGTTAATGAGCAAGGACTGGTAGTCGAAACCTCAACTCAGTCCATAAATAGAAATCTTAGAAGTTATGTCTGAGGAGGCATAACTATCAGCCTAACGTACCACAATGGACAGTTTCTTCCTGCAATCCCATATTGATCCGAGCTTGCATCTGACATGAGGAAACGCATACAATCTGATGGTAGTATGCACAAACATAAAGCTTTGAATAAGATGGCTAGATCACACTCCTGGAAGTTGTGAACTGGTCCGATTATAAATAGATCAGTTCAATAATTTGTTAAGGTCATCAACTGGTTGAGCAAAGCTCCATATTTTGTAATAATTTGATAACATAGTTGTTCTCTAGTTTTGTATGAGACCTGAGACTTCTGCATTAATAGAAGTCAGTTTCTTTCATCATATTCTTTAAATATTTGTTGAAAAACTCGTGCATGGAGGATCAAGACGAGGTTTGTAGTTGTATTGTAATGTAGGGTTGATTATAATGCTATTGTGACCTATTTTAGTAATTTCCTTGTTTCCCTTTCTCCTCTTATGCTGAAATTCTCATTCATGGAGGATCCAAACGAGTTTTTGTAGTCACATGGTAATGGAGGTTTGATTATTATGTTGGTCTGATATATTTTAGTGTCAGAAACTTGAGTTCAAGAGTGCTCTTGTGCCTGAGTTTTTCTTCACCAAGATTCTTGAAGGCCAGATGCTCATGGAAGACTTGTCCACCTTTCTCACTAAGTCTTCCCTCTACTCAAATTTAACCTTCAACCACTGACTGAAGTTAATGCGAACCTCATTTCCCTATGCATTGCTTGTCCAGTTTCTATGTTAAAAAATTCTTGTACTGAGTTTTGTCCATTTGACCTCCACTCATAAACCAGCCTCCACAAAAATTTTGATGGTTATTTGGCTTATCCTCTTGCAGTCTGAGGGTGACTCTCAGTGCTAACATTATTGGCGCCATTTTTGGGGAATGAATTGAAGACATTTCCCTGGGATTGAGTGAAAAATAAATGTTGATTATGAAGGTGCATCATAAATCAGTACCTTGAAGATTGCAACTTGCACCTAGTGACTCCATTTTTTCAGTTGTGGCTCCCAAAGGCAGACACACGAGGTCTACTCCACAATTGGCTCTGGAAACAGCTAAAGCTGACCCAGAAAATATTATCAAGAAAGGAAATACCTCTCAAAAAGGGATTTCAACTGTTGCACCAGGTGATTCTGGTAATTTACATGATTCTTCTTTTAAAACTCCAGTAGTTGCATCTAATTCACCTTTTATACCATCTCTTGGAGTTTCCAGAAGTTTAGATTTTGAAATATTTCTTGTTGAACTCCCCCCTTATAGTCTTCATTTGGAAGGAGAAAGTTTTGACACCCATTTTTCCCCTGATATTGTAAAGTGGTTTAGACCCAGGAGCTTAGAAGATTTTCCCACTTTGGGTTTTCCTAATCCTCCTCCTATCAAAGTTGTTGTATCTAAAGAGGGGGAAACTTCTTTTCCTTTGAGCCCCATATTATTCTCCTCCAACACTCAATGGTTTCCCTTTTCCCCTAGAATCACAACTTGAGTCCTACCTGTCCAAACTCCATCTCCCCCTGTTTCTCCTATAATTCACATCCCAATGGCAGGTGCTAATGCTCCTAGAAACATAATGGATGCCATAGTTCCTTCTAGATATGCCCCTCTTGTTTTACCTCAACCTATGAATTCTCTCCCAGCTGGAGACTACCTTAAGTACATGCCCAAGTTCAGAGGGGAGGAAGACATAACTACAAAAGAACAACTTTCATCTTTTTATAGTTATGCAGATAATCATAACATTGAAAATGAAGATGTATGGATGAGATTTTTTGTACAGAGCCTTGATGTTGAGGCTAGGAAATGGTTTAGGGACTTAACTCCTAGATTTATTGATGGGATTGAGGCTCTAGATGATTCATTATTAAGACATTGGGGGGGATAAAAAATATTTTCTTTATTATATTATAGAATTTGGGTCACTTAAGAGGAAAGAGGGGGAAATTGTTTCAGACTTCTCAAAGAGGTTTAACAAGATGTACAATAAGATTCCCACTGAAATAAATCCTACAGAAGCCTCTTCCAAGATTGCTTGTGCCAACGCTTTTGACCCTAATTTTTGCCTCCTGTTGAGAGAAAGAAGAGTTACCTCCTTAGATCATATGCAAGATGAATCCCTTGAAGTAGAATCTAATATATTGGAAGCTGAAAAACATAGGATTAAATCTGATAGAGACAAAAGAAAAGGTAGAGATGAAACTTCAACCTTTGATTCCTCTTCTGCCCACCCTCAAGTATATGAGTTGAAAAAACTGGTAAAATCACTTTCTACAGAAATGGAGAAATTGAAATTTGAAGGAAGGTAGAGCTATAGGAACCCCCATAATGTTGATAATAGAGGTATTTTAGAAGACCCAATAATGGCCCTCAAATCATCCAAAGAGATCAAACAACTAGGGATAGGGATGATCAAAAAATCCAATATCCTCTCCAAAATAACCTTGTTATTGATGAAGAAGGAGAGGGAGAACATGTTGATCCTGAAATCCATTGTCTTGGTGACACCTCCTCATATCCTCATTTAACCCAATCTGTATATGAAGATTCTCTCATGGATATCCAACTAAATGATCTGAGCAAAGGGGAAATTATCAGTGGCCATCCAAATATATACAACCTCGGGTCCAAGAAGAAAAAGGAAAATAAAAAACAAACATATTTCCTCCTGTGAAAATCCTCCTCCCAATATCTATGTTTGGAAGATGTTTTTTTATGGAGACTCCTCTAGGGAGAGTGTTGGTGTTGGGGTAGTATTCATTTCCCCTACCCAAGAGACCATATCTTTGTATTACAAGATTGAATTTGAAACAACAAATAATGTGAAAGAATATGAGGCTCTTGTTTTGGGTTTGATAGTTGCTAAAGACATGAAGATTGAAGAGCTAACAATGTTTGGATATGTTGAGTTGATTGTTGATCGAGTCAAAAATATGTATCAAGCTAAGCACCCCAGGTTGAGGACCTACAAAAAAGAAGTCTAGTATCTTGTTGATAGTTTCTTCTTGGATTTTAATATCTCATCTTTTCCAAGAGAGGAGAATACTATGGAATATTCCTTAGCTATCTCAGCAAGTAAGCTCAGGGTTGCTTTCCCCCCCAAACTCAAGTATGATGTGGAAGTAAAGTATAGACCCTCTATTCCTGACAATGTCAAACATTGAAAGGTTTTTTAGGATGATCTTGTGATAAAAATATTTCTCAAGAACGTGGATGAATTTTCTGCTTCACATATTTATCAAGATCAGGATACTGAAGAAATCCCCCATGCTGATATTTTCCTAAATAAAATTATTGACCATCATATTGTTCAGTTACCCAATAACCATATTCCAAAGGGAATTGTCCCCTTGGAGAGATTGTTTGATAGAAATGATGTTGTTGTGAAGGTTAAAGGTCCAACTGAAGATGTTGACGTGACTGAATGCAATTTAGGAACAGAGGAAGATCCAAAATATGTCAAATTATCTAGCAGCTTGTCGAAAGAACAAAGGGCTGAGTATGTAAATATTTTGAGAGATTTTGCAGATGTGTTTTTTTGGAAATATGAAGATCTAAGGACATACGAAACAAACATTATTGAGCATAAGATTCCTTTGAAAGAGGAGACCAAGCCATTTAGGAAAAAACTCAGACACATAAATCCCATGCTGCTACCTATTATGGAAAAAGAAGTGAAAACATTGTTGGATGCCCAGATCATCATTCCTTTGATATATTCATAATGGGTAGCTAAATTGGTGCCTGTGAGGAACAAAAATGGGGAAATCATGTTGTGTGTTAATTTCAGGAATTTGAACAGGATCTCCAAAAAAGATAACTACCCCTTTCCAAAGATGGAGCACATTTTACAGAGAGTGACTGGTTCATATAGGTGTCTATGATTGATGGATTCTCTGGCTACAATCGGATCTATGTCCTACCTAAATATAGAGAGAATACAACCTTCACCACTCCTTGGGGAACATTCATGTATGCTAAAATGCCCTTTGGATTGATGAATGCAAGATAAACCTTCCAGCGAGCCATGAACGTCACCTTCATTGGGGAGAAAGAAAAATTTGTAGTCATCTATCTGGATGACATTACAGTGTTCTCAAAGTCTGACAAAGAGCATTGTCATGATTTGAGAAAGGTCTTCCTAAAATCAATAAGGTTTGGTCTCTCCCTCAACCCTAAGAAATCTGTGTTTTCTATGAAGGAGGGAAAATTATTGGGGCATATTGTGTCAACAGAAGGGGTAAGAATTGATCCCAGATATAAGAAAGAGGTTCAGTATTTCTTGGGTAAAATCAAGTTTCTAAGAAGGTCATATCTAATTTCGCTGAGTTGGTTAAGCACATTATAGCCATTCTTATAAAAGGAAGCGAGGTGAAATGGACTGATGAGTCCATAAATTCTTTTGGCCAAATCAAAAGGGCTTTGACTGAAGCACTTGTGCTCATCAACCTTGACTATTCTAAGGAATTTTTGATATTTTCTTTTGCCTCATCTGATACATTGGTTGATGTTTTGCTACAGAAAAATACAGAGGGGTTAGAGCAACCTATTTTCTTTTTTAGCAGAGCATTAAGGGATGTAGAAATGAGATATGATATCATGGAGAATTTGGCATATGCTTTGGTCAAATCCCTCAAGTCTTTCAGAATATATGTTCTTCATTCAAATATTCTTGCATATGTTCCCTCATCCTCAATAAAAGAGCTATTGATCCAACCTGACATAGATGGGAAGAGAAGCAAATGGATTCCTAAAATTCTGGAATTTGACCTTGAAATGAAGCCCACTAAATTGGTAAAATTCTAAGGTTTAGCCAGGTTGTTGGCTGAATCAAACTGCAAGGCTTTAGGGGTTAATTTTATGAACATAAACTCAGAAAATCAACAAGATGAGATTGTTTATAAAGACTCTCATGTCAGCCTCAACTTGGCAGAATGCACCTGGTATAAAGACATGATATATTTTCTTCGAAAGTTGTGGCTTCCTGATGGTTTGGACAAGAACAAGGTAAGATCTTTGAAACTCAAAGAAATCAAATATTGTCTCATTTATCAGGTTTTGTATTGGAGGGATCCTCTAGGAGTTCTGTTGATATGTCTAGATCCACAGGAGGCCCAAAGAGCTATGACTTATTTTCATGACAGCTTATGTGGGGGACATCATTTCTAGAGGACCACAACTTAAAAGATGCTTAGAGTTGGGTATTTCTAGCCCAACCTTTTTATTGATGTTTGTGAAAAGATTAGAGCTTATTTCAAATGCCAAAAATTTTCTGGAAAGTAGCAACTCAAATCTTTTCCTTTGAAACCTGTGGTGGTTTCTGGACCTTTTCAGCAGTGGGGTCTTGACTGCATTGGAGAGATCCACCCAACCTCAAGTGGTCAGCACAAGTGGATTTTGACTACCACTGATTATTTCACCAAATTAATAGAATCCATCCCTACAAGGAGTGCCTCTCATAGGGTAATCATTAGCTTCCTTGAAGATATCATGTCCATATTTGGTTGTCCAAGAAGGATTGTTACTGACAATGTTGCCTCCTTCAAAGTTGAACCATTAATCAAGTTTTGTGGGCAGTATGGGATTATATTAATCCATTCTACTAACTACTACCCCCAAGGAAATGGTTTAGTAGAGTCCTCTAACAAGAACCTCATAAAGATCACCGGGAAATTGTTAGAAGACAATAAAACAACATGGGACTCAAAGATGAAATTTTCATTATGGGTTGACAGAGTTACAACAAAGAGGTCACTTGGTGTTTCCCCTTTTCAACTTGTATATGGGGTTGAGGCTATTTTTCCTAATCATCTTGCCTTGTCTATGGAAAAATTCCTCCAGAACTACCAAGGAGAACCTAATGATATGGCCAGAAGGTTACATTAGCTGGTAGAAGTACAACAAGATAGGGAGTAGATAATTAATAAAGCTCAAGATCCCCAACAGAGAATAAAACAATCCTTTGACAGGAGGGCAAGCAAGAAATATTTCCAGCTGGGGGATCTATTTCTCATGTGGGATACCCCCTGGAAAGACAAAGGAAAACATGGTAAATTTTAATCCTTATGGATTGGTCCTTTCAAGATTTCTGAAGTATTTTCAAATAACACCTATAAGTTGCAGAGCTTGGAGGATTCCAAATTTTTTGGTGGCCCTATCAATGGGTACTTTCTAAAGAAATATTTTGTTTAATCCATGATTGGATTTCCACCATTGTAATTACCACTTTCTTTTTTATTTTTGGTATTAATAAGTGACTCCATAACCAAAAATCTAAGGCACTGGAACTACGCGTTCTTGGTAGCTTGTAGGGAGCATGCCATCCCCTGTGGAGCCAAATCCCCCCCCCATATGCAGTTCAATTTAGCGCCACCTCTAAACAAAGTTGGAAGGATTCCACAATTGGCAGGCAGATAAAACTTTGGCAAGGGCACTAAAATAGTTGGCGCACCCAGATCTTAGATCTCATTCATATCAATGACCTCAAATCATTTTTGGGCCACAACATGCTTGGGTGTTAAAAGGCCTTGAGCGGGATGCAATCCTAACCACGGTTTTGCAAGGTGGCTATGTGGCGAGAAGCAGTACATTTCAGGCCCAAAAGTGGTGTGGTCCTAAACCACTTCTTGCAGCCCTAAAATCACATGTGCATATGATGTCGTATCCAACAACGAGAGGTGGCCACATGATAGTCATCCTACTATGCTCCAATCCCGAGAAGGATTCGTTTAATGAGAAAGGATTGGTAGCTGAAACCTCAACTCAGTCCATAAATAGAAAGCTTGGAATCTATGGACAAGGAGGCATAATTGTCATCCTGAGGTAACACGATGGATGGTTTCTTCTTGCAAGCCCATACTGATCCAAGCTTGTGTCTGACATGAGGAAACATGGGCAGTCTGAATAAAGGATGCAAAGATGTAAAGCTTTGAATGGGATGGCCAAATCACACTCCTAGCAGTTGTGAACTGATCTGATTATAAATAGATCAGTTCAATATTTTGTTAAGGTTGTCAATCAGTTGAGGAGAGCTCCCTATTTTGTAATATTTTGATAACAGAGTTGTTCTCTGGTTTTGTATGAGACATGAGACTTTCCCATTAATAGAAGTTAGTTTCTTTCATCATCTTGTTTAAATATTTGTTGAAACACTCGTGCATGGAGGATCCATAAGAGGGTTGTAGTTGTATTGTAATTTAGGGTTGATTATAATGTTATTGTGACCTGTTTCAGTAATTTCCTTGTTTCCCTTTTTCCTCTTATGCTAAAATGATCATGCATGATCCAGACAATTTTTTGTAGTCGCATGGTAATGTAGGTTTGATTATTATGTTGTTGTGATATATTTCAGTGTTCGAAACTTGAGTTCAAGAGTTCTCTTGTGCCTGATTTTTTCTTCACCAAGCTTCTTGAAGGTCAGATGCTCATGGCAGACTTGTCCACCTTTCCCACTAAGACTTCCCTCTGCTCACATTTAACCTTAAACAACTAACTGAAGCTAATTAGGACCTCATTTACCTATACATTTCTTGTCCAATTTCTATGTTAAAACATTCTTGTACTGAGTTTTGTCCATTTGACCTCCACTCATAAACCTACCTCCACAAACATTTTGATGGGTACTGAGCTTATCCTCTCACAGTCTGAGGGTGACTCTCAGTGCTAAAACTCCCTCATACGATGGAAACCATTATTTCCTTCTTTCTTTTTATTTGAAATAATTCTTTCTCTATTTCTCTCAAGTCAATGCTTAATTGGTGTAATGTGTCCTCAATATCATCATTCTTATTTATATATCAAACAAGCCACCTTTCTACTTATTCTTCACAGAATTCAATTGAATCACTACATTCATTTTCCCATGCAACCTTTAATGCTTCTAGTTGTTCTAATAGTTTATACTAAGACAAAAGTATGGTATCCATTAATAAATTAGGGCCATCTAATTCTTTGGTAAGATCAACAAGTTTCAAAAATATGTCCACCCTCTTAATTTTGACAGCATCGCACTAAGAAAAAAACTTTCTTAAATATTTGATTCTTTTAAGCCAACAATCATTAATCTACTTCATTTGAATTTTGGAGGGAAGGTTATATTATATTCCATGTATATCACTTAGGCTTTAAACCTTTGTTGGAAACATTCCCATTGCTTCCTTATAAAATCCATCATCATTATCTAAGTCTTTTTGGAGATATTCCTTAAAGTGCATAATCCTTGTTGGGAAGTTATTTCAACTCTATGCTAATTTTCATATGTCAAGGATTAGGTATATTTGCTTTTGGATACTATCTCCAAAACACTTTCTTACATCCATGAATAGACTAGATGACCCCTTTAATTTGGAACTATTTTCTGAGGCATTTTCAAGGGTAAGTATTGGTTGAGTTGTAGTTATACGTTTGACAAATAATGGTTTTGGAATTAGAGCTTTATCCAAATCCTTTATTCTTTCTTTTAAAAATGATTTTTCTTTCTCAATATCACAAACAGATTCCTTCAGTTCTTCCCTGGTTGCATCATGAGATTACATGATTTTTTAAGGTGGAATCCCCTGACAATCGATTTTTTATTTAAATTTAATAACAACTTTCTTATTTTTCATATTTACTTTTTCTATTAACAATTTATTGGAATTCTTTTGGTAGGCCACGTGGTGAAGTGTAACAGACTCTTCATAAAATATTTATGGTTCTTGGGAAGACAGATCCTCATCAATCTCTCTAGTTTCCACCAATTTTTGCTCGGATAAACTAGGCTCTTCTATTACATCATCTACTTCCATTGCTCTATGACTTTCTTCAATTTCAGGTATATCCTATCCCACTTTTCGAGTTCCTCTTTTTTCTTTAAATGGAAGTGTGTACAACATGACATTTTTCCAAATTTTATTTGTAGGGTCTTTATCACATCCATCCTATGATTTTTTGTCGGATGTCCTTCTTGGTTCTATACCACTACTTCTAGGTTTTTTTTTGCAGAAGAACCTCCTTATGAAATATTGGGTAAATTACGGTTCGTTTCAGTTTCCTCTCTTCCCTTACTTCTATAGAACTAATTACTACTTGCTAGTTCTTCAACATTATTCATGGTTTCTTCAATACAATACTTTGGGTGATTTTGGTTATCTCCCCCTCCTTCATCGAATTGTTTAGAATTACTAAAATATGAAGAGTATCTGACTAGGGACATGTGTACAAAAAATATTTTTTTAGGGTCAAAACCCTTGATGCATTGAGCTTATTTCAGACCAAGTTGATCCAATTGACCAACAAATTCATCTAAAGGGGAAATATGCTTGAAAACTATTTCCCCAACCCTCCATGGAAATGGAATAAATTGTTTCTTTCTTTTTTCATTGAAAACATGTGCCTAGTATTTATACTATCTACACACCTCGATGATAAAAGGTTGATCAGACATATACAAGGGTAACAATAAGGGTTTCCCCTGGAATCCGAATAGTCTTAGAAGACTGAAATCCTCCAAATTTTAAAAATTCCTTTCTCGACAAGAAAGGATGTAGCCTCTAGTAACAACCTCGATATAGTAGGACCATGAATCAATTTTTTGAAAGAAGAAATAAAACCATTTTGGACCACGTAAAATTTTTATTGGGATTTATATCTCCATAAAGTTGGGTACCAGACAAAAGATGGTTCCATATTAAAACTAACATTCCTTGCTCTAGGAAAGTCTTCAAATATGTGATAGTAGACAACAAAATAGACCAAATAAGAAGTCATAAAATTTTCCAGCTTTTCTTAGGCCACCCAACTGAAACAATATATTGTTTGAGATAATTTGGTCCCAATCAATCATAGTTTCTTCATGAAAAACAAAGTGAAGAATGTACACAATGTATTTAGGCATAGAGGCCATGGACTCCAGTTCAATTATTTGGGAAAAAATCCAAGCAAATTATTTGTATGGGTATTTTAGAGATCTTACCTCAACCTAAGTGGAATTGTTGTCAATCATTGGACTAGTGAGATAATTCTAGAGGAGATCTTCTCCTCCTTGGTGCTCCTTAAGAAATTTTTCTTCTTCCTCATTATTGAAAAACATAATGGGATTTGGAGGTCAAAACATTCTCCTGAATACCGAGGGAGTCAAAGAGATTGGTGGCTTCCCTTGGATTTGAATCATTATTCTTTATGTATCGAATTTATTTGCGCACCAAAGTACCAGTTCTTTGAATTATGTCACCTTAGGAACACACCCGACCAATTTTATGTCTGAACTCAAAACCTTATTTATCTCCTTCTCTATAGGGGAACATCCAAATATCACTTATAAGATTGGGACCACTAGAATTGAAGATCTCTTCATCCAAGAGTTTTAAGTGTGTCTCTGCAATACAAGTTTTTTCTTTTACTTGAAATATCTTTACAATGATTTTTATTTTTATGAATAGGTGACACTCCTATTGATATAACATTTTTACAGCATGGCGTTTTAATTATTTATTAAATTTACCACATATTTCCTTGATTATCAACTAATATAACTCTTATTTCAAAGTTGCTAGTTTGCACAGTTAGATTTTGAATTTATTACTAAGATTTTACGAAATGTTCTCCACTTAATAACAGTATTTAGGTTCAAAAAGGTGGAAGATAACATGGGGGAGGGGAATTAAATGGAATCGGAAATGGTGATGTGATGTCAGGAAACATGAAAAATGGTTAAGTATGGAAGTGCAAAGTGGGAAATGGAAAGTGCAATAGGATGAGTGCAGGATTGTGGGATGCAGGACTGCAGGAATGGAGAGTAAGAAATATGAGAATGAGGGACTCCTACATCCACAATGGTAAAATAAACTAAGTGTAAGAAAAAATTGATTTTGCGGGTTGTGAAAGTGGATGAGTCATTTTGGAGGATGCAGGTTTGTGGGTTGCAGGACATGGGCATTAAGAAAATGATAAATGGAATGGAAGGCTATCTCGGATGTGCATTAAAGAAAATTGGCTAAGTATGAAAAGTTAAGGGGTGAATTATACATGATGCAGAAATAGAAGGGGTCTCTCTCCCCTAGTTTCCCCTTTCTAAATACTACAATTCCAGTACAATCCAAAAAATAAGGAGAGAAGGGTCCCTAGATGGAATGACCTTCCTATGACTACTACTTTGAACCCACGTTGATCTTGAAATAGACTCTTAATTGAGTTGGCCATCCAGGGATAGGCCAATAAATCATCCCAATGTCCTGAGTGTTGCATGTTTGCGGGTTGCGAGACATAAGAATTTGTGGGGTAGGGGTGGATTAGTCTCCAACAACAGGATTTTCGCAACACATAAAATGACCAAGTATCGATATTGTGAAGCAGAAGGGATTGTTCTACCCTAGTTTACCATTTCTAAATACGACGAGGCTAGTACAATCCAAAAAAGAAGGAGAGAAGGGTCTCTAGATGGAATGACCTCTCTATGACAGCTACTTTGAACCCACGTTAGTCTTGAAATAGACTCTTAATTGAGATGGTCAACCAGGGACATGTCGATAAATCATCCCAATGTCTTGAGTGTTGCACGTTTGCGGGTTGTGAGACATAAGCACTATTGGGATAGGAGTGGATTAGTCTCCCGCAAGAGGACTTCTACAACACATAAAATGACCAAGTATCGATATTGTGAAGTAAGAAAAAGTGGCTAAGTATAGACATGCAGGTTTGCAGGTTTGCAGACTCGTGGACTTGATAGTAGCTTGATCCGCAACCCACATTTTGAAGAGAAAAATGACTATGTAAGGAATATACAAGTAACTAAGGATGTATATGTATGTACTAACATCGATCACAAATTTATATCAACAAGCACTTACAGAAAAGCACAAGGAAAGGCAGAAAAAACACAGAAAAATCTAAGGAACCACATGTTGAAAATTACAAGAAATTAGAACTGAGAAATAAGGTTCATTTATATCACCATTCGCATCACATAGAGAAATATAAGTCATCCAATAAAGGGTGTGAGCATCAAAACACTTATTATGGATTAGCATGACACTAGAAAGGAAACCAATCAAGATGTTCATGGAGGTATACCAACACTACAAGATGACATCGAGATAGAGAAACAATCCCATGGAACCAAAGGTGCAATAAGGATCAAGATCAGGTCAGCATAGCAGTAATTGGACATCATTTTAATATTCCATTAGAATGGATGGATTCATGTACTTCGTATCAGTTGGAAACATTTTTTAGCCGATCATATTGTATGGTTTCTTCCCATGTTTCAAGGATGAATCACGCAAAGGGGGATGGAATTTAGTGTATTTAGTGAGGTAATGGGGGGTCGAAGGCTCCATAGTGATAGTAGTGGAGTCCATGCAATCTAAGGTGGACTAGGTCCCCTATATTATTAAATAAGGACCACTATGGTAGTTATATATATTAGTATGAACATAATAAATGTGAGAAATATTTCTAGAAGGTTCCTTCTCTAGAATGTTCTTAGTTATTATTATATAATGAAGGGATGAGCAATGTAATGAGCATAGTGAATAGTATTTTTGTTGTAACAAGCAAGGATTGCTTGAGGAGTGCATTCCTTCCATAAGGAATAATATACGGTGTTACCCTACCTCAAGGGTTTTGTCTATTTCTTGTGTCCAATATTTTGGTGAATGATTTGAGTTTATTTCTAAATTTATAATTTTATATTTATTCAGGAACATAACACGAAACCCTTCAAAACCAATCACGCTAGCAGGATTTGACTGTATTTTTAATTTTATTTTCAATGGTGTTTTTAAATTTTTTTTTCAATGTTAAAAAAAAACATAATATATATATATATACACACCTGAGAGAAAAGAATCTTAAACTAGGTTGATCTCATATTTGCGTGACACCGGGTCGATTCCAACTAATGCAACTATAACCTCTATGTGTGCCATTTGCCTCATATGCAACCACAGAGGTAAGTCAAAGGTTTGAACTAGGGACGAAAATAATGGGTTCATAACAATGTAATCCATCATTAATTGATCTACACCCTCTGTAATCCATCGCCAATTGATCTACACCCTCAGGGTGTCATTTTTAATAACATTGAAAATTCTATATTTCATATAGTTTTTTCAATTAAATATTTTTCATCTAATTATGTATCATAAATTAATTTAGGGTTCCATGCCTTTTAAATAATATGTAAAATGTTATTTTCAACACTTTTTTGACCTTCATTTTAATGCATAGTGAATTGTTGTAGCTGAATAACATTGTTTTTAAAGCTAGATATAATAAACAAATATACATTTTGGAAGCTTTTTTCTTAAAATGACATGTCAAACAAAGCATTTTTGTGGGCATAGTTGAAGAAAAAAATAGAAGAAAAATAACATGTTTTTATATTTTTATAGATTTGGTGTAAAATATGACAATATTTAATGTTGTTTTCTCTAAAGTAATGATTCACAGAAAAACAAAAGTCGAAATAACATATTAAAAGTATTCATCATAAAAGAACAATATATGGATATTTATTCATATTGTTAAATCTCAAAGTCAAAACATTAAAACTATAGTGTATCAATAATTTGCAAAATCAACAATATCTTATATGCCAAATTCATCATTCTCAATAGTTGTGTCATCATTTTCTTAGATGTCATTTTGTGCTTCCATTGGGTCTTTGATGTTTGCAAGTTGTCGAAAGTTATCATTTCCAAGAAATCCTTTCAATTGGTTGAGTTTCCTTTGACATTTTTGTCACACTTGATTCACTAAAATATTATTTCTTCAAAACAACTTATTTCATTTCCTCTGAAAGAGATTTAATATCATTAATTATTTTTCAAATAAAATTGCATTGTCATGTGTCATTTTCAATGACTATGCAATTTATTCCTTTTTGTAATAAACATACTAGTGTTGTACCTAATCACAAAATACAAAAAAAATAATTAAGTAAAATAGTGTAAACAAACATAAATTAAAAATAATAAGGATTGAAGCATGATTTCATATATGTTATATCTTAAATCTTACATAAACCTGAGAAGAGATCCAAAACCCAATATCATGTTGGATTACTGAGAGGGGGGGTGAATCCGTAATAGAGCAATTTAATCATTTTTCACCATAAAATGCAAGTGTTATATCAATGTAGCGTTATCATCCAATAGTTGCAGAGTAAATAAACAATGAACAAATGAGAAATCACACACATACAAAGTACACCAATTTTTTAGTGGAAACCAAAACTGGGAGAAAACCACATAATGTTTTTTCTTATATTTCTTTAAGAATTACATTCATTGGAAGCACCAACTTCTTTTGTTTTCCAGCTGCAATTGGAAGGAGGCTCCAACCCCCTAGTTTCTCAGGCTACAAACTTAAGGAAGCTCCAACTCCCCAATTCTCTGGCTACAACCAGAAGGAGGCTACAACCCCCTATGTTCTCAAGCTACAACCTAAGGGAATCTCCAACTCCCCAATTATTAGGATACAACCAGAAGGAGGATACAACCCCCTATGTTCTCCGGCTACAACCTGAAGGTGGCTACAACTACCTATCCTCGCCCCGTCAAACTTCCTTGAAATAAAAGTAGAATGATTAAACCACCGTCACACTATCACTATGAGATATATTGTTGTAAACATGTACCTATCAACCTACACCAAACAACCTGTAATCAACCTGTACCATAAACTTGTGCCAACATGTACCATACATCAACCTATACCTCAACCTGTACCATAAACAAGTGCATCAACCATGCACCAAACCTGTACAAATAACCTGTCACAATAACATGTCCAAACAACCTATCACAATAACCTGTCTCATCAATCTTATCAACTAAATCAGATCTACACACCAAGATCAATCACCAATACAAATCTCAACCATATGCACAATATCACCAAGATGTGCATCAACCAAGCATATCAAAACAACTCATAATCATCACCAAGATCAATATGTTCTTCTAATAATATACCAAGACAAGTATTCTACATCATCCATAAACCATGTGTCAACAATACTACTAACAGGTGCCCAACTATACACCTCATGTATGTGACAAATCATCAAATACTTGTCTCAACGATGTACCCAACATGCACCTCAACAAAATCTCTCAAACATGAACCAATACTAAACTTTAGTAGATCTACCTCAAATCAACTCTACAACAAGCCATGACTTCCCAAGAGGGAATCCAACATATTTACAAGGCAAACCCTCAACTTGATTCATAAATTCAACACTACACATATGAAAACCATACCTTTTTTTCTTCTTGAAGAATTTTGTTGCCGCGGTTTTCCTGCCGCGAATCCACTACTGCAATGTTTCTGTTGCGATTTTTCTGCCACACTTTTTCTGCTACAGTTTTTTTGCCGCACTTTTCCTACTTTGATTTTTCTGCCTCACTTTTTCTGCCGCACTTTTCCTACCACGGTTTTTCTTCCGCAGTTTTCCTACCACACTTTTTCTACCACACTTTTCCTACCGCACTTTTTCTTTCGTAGCTTTCCTTCTACACTTTTTCTGCTACAATTTTTCTGCCACACTTTTTCTGTCGCACTTTTTCTGCTGCAATTTTGTTGCCGCACTTTTTCTATCACACTTTTCTCTATCAATAATACCTGCCCAAATAACCTTTCGCAAAAATAGATATTCAATGATATTCAAGTGTGATTTGAATGAGAGACCCTTGCCTTTTATTTATACTTTTATGTAGCTTACTCAAGGGGTTACCTTCTAACCATCTTAACCCACTTTCCTTATTTTAGGGCTAACCCACTTCTAACCACTTGTCCAATTAGTAATTTATCCATTAATTTTATTATTTAAATAATCTCTATTGTATCCACTTTGAATTATAGTACACTCATCACTTCACTTTATTATTTACCTTCGAAAATTTGTTAAACCACTTTCCTTACTTTAGGGCTAACCCACTTCTAACCACTTGTCCACCTAGTAATTTCTCCATTAACTTTGTTATTTAAATAATTTTTTTGTATCCACTTTGACTTATAGTACACTCATCACTTCACTTGATTATTTAAATAATTTTATCTTTGCAACCACTTTGACTACTTTGACCTTTTGGGGCTTCTAGATGACTCATGAGGGTTCTCCAACTTCACATGGCCATAACTCTGTAACCATGAGTAGTTATGTGATGTTCCACATACCACCGAAAATGGCATGACATGTACTATCCATATAGAATAGTATTACCTACAAATATATCAAAACTCATACCATTATCCATTATACAAACTTGGTTCCATTTCCCAAGCCTTTGTGCTACCAGAATTTGCTACCGGACTTTATTCAAGGGTTGACATCAATGACAACTAACCCAATTAATAAAAAATCTCTCCCTTTTTCATTGATGGAATCACTTTGATGCAATACTAAAGTCATGTCATGCAATACTGAAGTCATATCACTCATGCTCCCCTATGACCATCGTTACGCCTGGAACCATGCCTCTGTGCTCTGCATATGATAAATCTCTCCCCCTTTGTCATCAATGGAAAATGTATCTTTCCATCTGGGGTTTCTCCCCCTAACTAAATTGTCCTTAGGGATACTCTCCCTGACTGAACGCTTCCTGAAATGATCTGCCAACCTGAACTGTCCTCTTTATGGTGCTTCCTCATGTAAATCTAAGACATATAAGATAAACATTTAAAAGCATTCTTTTTGGAGTAGAAATTACTCTGAGTCTGTTGTGAAGATACTCAAAGGCTTCCCGTGGAAGTGGTTATGTAAAGATGTCTGCCACTTGTTCTTTTGTGCCCACATATTCAACATTGATGTTCTTCTCTGCAACTTGTTCCCGTAGAAAGTGATACTTGATTGGAATGTGCTTTGTATTGGATTGTATCACCAGGTTTTTTTAGATACCGATTGCACTTGTATTATCACAATAGATTGGAATGGGATCATCATACTCAACCTGTATATCTGTCAGAGTTTGTTTCATCCATAGAACATGTGTACAACATGTTGTTGTTGCAATATACTCTGCTTCGGCTGTAGATAAGGATATTGATGATTGTTTATTGCTTAGCAATGATACTAAACACTCACCCAAGTAGAACGTCGCTCCACTGGTGCTTTGTCGGTCATCAATGAAACATGATCAATCTTCATTTGTGTAGGAAATAAGTGATATATCCTTTCCTTTTGGATACCATAATCCAAATTTTGTTGTTCCTTTGAGATATTTGAAAATCCTCTTCACTATTAATACATGTGATTCCTTTGGTGTTTCTTGAAATCTTTCCACCTGTCCAACTTCCTACATTACATCTAGTCTGGATGTTGTCACATATAATAAGCTACCAATCATTGTCATATATTCCCTCTGATTTGTATACTTTGAATCATCATATTTTCTCAACTTGCAACTGGTTTGCATAGGAGTGATAACTGGTTTGCAATCTTCCATTCTGAACCTCTTTAGCCTTTCTTTGGTATACTTAGTTTGAGAAATAACAATTCCTTAATTGTTTTGATGTGTCTTGATGTAGAGGTTATTGTCTGCACTTCCTTTTCTGAACCCTGCATGTTGTAGATATTTATCCAATCTGGAGTACCATGCTCTAGGAGCCTGTTTTAGACAATACAAGTCCTTCAATTTGCACACGTAATCTGCGTTCTTTGGCAAATGAAATCCTTATGGTTGTTTGATGTATACTTATCCTTCATATTCTACTTCTTCTTCGTAAATTTGTTCCATTGATTCATTTTCTTCTTCCTTTAATTCTTGTCCACTTGTTTCATCTATTGTTACATTGATGCTTTCCACAACTTTTTTCAACCTCAAATTGTAACACTTGTATTCTTTCCTTGTACTTGAGTAACCAACAAGTACCCATTTGTCCACATGACAGTCAAACTTTCTCATTCTTCCATATTCTCTTTTGATGTAGCATTTGCTTCCAAATACTATGAAGTTCTTCACATTTGTTGGTCTTCCTTTCCATATCTCGTAGGCAGTTTTGTTATTGTTGTTTCTGAGAATTACTCTATTTTGAATGTGAACTATTGTATGCACTGCATGTGTCCAAAAAATATCTCTCAATTTTGAATCCATTAGCATTGTTCGAGTCATTTCATGTGTAATTATCATCCATTATGATAATGCTCCTTTGTCAATGAACCACTCTCTGAACTAATCTATGAATCCATGCTCTCGTCCACTGTAATATATTTGTCCAAACCTACTAATTGTTCTTATGAATCCATATCCGTCCATAATGTCCAAGACTCTACTGCACATTTTCCATAATGTTGACCCGTTTATCATTGTACTATCATGAAGTATTCACTACGACAACTAATTGTAATTATGATAACTTACTACTTTGGATCTATCTATTCAAACTATGCTAGCTTATCAAAGGATGGTTATTTGGTCTATCACAACTATCGCATGGACTCCCCCTACCTAATATTCATGTTACCTGGGAGTCTCTAAGCCAGATGGCTCAGAACAATTCTTGCTCTGATGTGTATTCATCATCATCTTCATTGGTAGATTCATCATCTCTCTGAGCTCTGACTTCTTTCTTTATGTTTGTGGATTCATCTTTCACTACAATGCATGAAAGTACAATCTATTGAACATGTTCCTTATTTACATGTCCTTCTTTTCTTTCAGTTGTTTTCCAAACCTTTCTTTATCTCACAACTTTTTTTTTCTCTGTAGATTTTTCTTCATTTCGTTTTATTTCCAATCTTGCGATCTATGGGACCTGGTATTTGTTCACATGTTCTTCGTGTTTTCTTATCCATACTCTCTTACACCTGATATCATTGTTCTCTTTCATGCAAGTATCTATCATGCTTCTACAATCACTAGCTATGTGTCCATAATTATGATATTTCTAACATTCAATGTTACATGGGGCCACATAGGCATTTCTTTCTTGAAGATTTCTTTTATATTCCTTGCAATATGCAACCTTATGTCCAAATTTAGTACAATAAAAACAACGACCATAAAATAAATTTGCATACCCAAGAGTGAATGATATTCTTTATGGCGTATTCCTTATGAATTTTTTCCTTAACTGATCATGATTATGATTGAAGGTTCTTTGTGGCTTGAACATGGATGGTTTTCTTGAAGATGTATCTTCAATAGTTTTCTTAGATTCTGGTTGACCATGATTCCTTCCTTTGAGTACTTCTGCATAACTCTTTCTATTTTCTTCATTCTTCTTTTCTAGCAACCTAGAGTGCTTCTATTCATTCTCTATAATTGATGTGGATGTTTTTGTCTCTTCAACGTTCTTGTTGAGCTTGACGATTTTACTTCTCAATGTGACAACTTCTTCTTCAAGATTCTCAACCTCTTCTTCTTTCTTCATTATTTGAGACTTCATGACTTCTTCTGTTATTTTTTCTTCTTCAAGCTGAATTTCTAATGTGATTATTTCTTCTTCAAGTCCTTTCTCTTCTTGACCAAACTATGCCTCAAGCTCATTTAGATCATTAGTTCTTTCCTTAATATGATCTGTCAATATCTTCTCTCTCATTTATGCTTCTTCCTTTTGTGCTTCTATGTTGAATTCAAAATACTACTTTTGATATTCAAGACTTTCTTCGATCTTTCTGGCTTCTTCTAGATGAGTTCTTAAGTTCTCGATGACCTTTTGGGATTCTTCAAAAATGTGAACACTTTCCTTTTGTTTCATCAATTCTTTCTTGAGTGACTTGTTTTCTTCCCTTAGTTCTTCTAAAGCACTAATCAATTCTGCTTCATAATTGTCTTCCTTTTCAATTAGTTTTTATGTCTCATTTCCTTCATCGCATTATATTTCAAGATGTCCGTGTTTTTCACAATTAAAGAAAAGCAACACACCTATGGTGATTATGTACTCTTCATATTCTAAATCTGTTTGACATGGTGAACATAATTCTTCTTGATTTGTATCTGCATATTCTTTGGCATTTTCTGAATCTACGATGGTTGAAAAATATATGTCATGTAACTTATCCCAAAGTTCTTTGGCTGATGAACATTTACCAACATTTTCTCTTACTAGATTAGGTAATCCTTCCCAGATGAAATCCATTGATATTTTTTTATTCTTATTCAATTCCTTCTTGGTTGTAGTCTTTTCCCTTTTTGAACTATCATATCCTGTAACAACTGATAGCCAAATATAATGTCCCTGTGCCTATAAAAATACTTTCGTCCTTCTGCTCCACATTTCATACTTAAAACCATTATGACCATTAAACATTGGTACTCCATTCTTAGAATAATCCACAATCTTCTTCTAGTGGTTAAACTATTTTCTGAAGGAGCCAACTCTGATACCAATTGTTGGATTACTAAGAGGGGGGGTGAATCAGTAATAGAGAAATTTAATCTTTTTTCACCATAAAATGCAAGTGTTATATCAATGTACCATTATCATCCAATAGTTGCAGAGTAAATAAACAATGAACAAATGAGAAATCACACACATACACAGTACACCAATGTTTTATGTGGAAACCCGAGAGAAAACCACATAATGTTTTTTCTTATATGTCTTTAAGAATTATATTCATTGGAAGCACCAACTTCCTTTGTTTTCTAGCTACAACTGGAAGGAGACTCCAACCCCCTAGTTTCTCATGATATAACCTGAAGGAAACTCCAACTCCCCAATTCTCTGGCTACAACCATAAGGAGGCTACAACCCCCTATGTTCTCAAGCTAGAACCTGAGGGAAGCTTCAACTCCCCAATTCTTTGGCTACAACCAGAAGGAGGCTACAACCCCCTATGTTCTCTGGCTACAACCGAAAGGTGGCTACAACCACTTGTCCTTGCCTCGTCCAATCGCCCTGATGTAGAAGTAAAATGATGGAACCACTGTCACACTATCACTATGAGATACATTGTTTTAAACCTGCACCAATCAACCTGCACCAAACAACCTGTAAACAACCTGTACCATAAACCTTTTCCAACATGTACCATACATCAACCTATACCATAAACAAGTGAAGCAACCATGCACCAAACCTGTACAAATAACCTGTCACAATAACCTGTCCAAACAACCTATCACAACAACCGATCTCATCAATCTTATCGACCAAATCAAATATACTCACCAAAAAAACTCTCAACCATATGCACGATATCACCAAGATGTGCATCAACCAAGAATATCACAACAACTCATAATCATCACCAAGATCAATATGTTCTTCTAATAATATACCATGACAGATACGCTACATCATCCACAAACCATCTGTCAACAATACTACTAACAAGTTCCCATCTATACACCTCATGTATGTGCCAACTCATCAACTACCTGTCTCAACCATGTAGCCAATGTTTACCTCAACCAAAATCCCTCAAACATGAACCAATACTAAACCTCAGTAGATCTTCCTAGGATCAACTCTACAACAAGCCATAAACTCCCAAGAGGGAATCCAACATATTTACAAGGCAAACACTCAACTTGATTCATAAATTCAACACTACACATATGAAAACCATACCTTTTTTTCTTCTTGTAGCATTATGTTGTCGCGAATCCACTGTCGCGATTTTTATGCCGCACTTTTTCTATTGCGGTTTTTCTGCTACACTTTTACTGCTATGATTTTTCTCCTGCACTTTTTCAGCCGCACTTTTCCTACTGCACTTTTTCTTCCACAGTTTTCCATCCGCACTTTTTCTATCACAATTTTCCTGCCGCACTTTTTCTTCTTCAATTTTTTTGCTGCACTTTTTCTACCACACTTTTTTCTGCCGCAATTTTCCTACCACACTTTTTCTGCCGCAATTTTCCTACCGCACTTTTCTCTATCAATAATACCTGCCCAAATAACCTTTCAAAAAAATAGATATTCAATGATATTCAAGTGTGATTTGAATGAGAGACCCTTGCCTCTTATTTATACTTTTATGTATCTTCCTTAAGGGGTTACCTTCTAACCATCTTAACAGACTTTCCTTATTTTAGGACTAACCCACTTCTAACCACTTGTCCACTTAGTAACTTATCCATTAACTTTATTATTTAAATAATATATTTTGTATCTTCTTTGAATTATAGTACACTCATCACTTCACTTTATTATTTACCTTCTAAAATATGTTAAACCACTTTCTTTATTTTAGGGCTAACCCACTTCTAACCACTTGTCCACTTAGTAATTTCTCCACTAACTTTATTATTTAAACAATTTATTTTGTATCCACTTTGACTTATAGTACACTCATCACTTCACTTTATTATTTAAATAATTTCTTCTTTGCAACCACTTTGACTACTTTGACCTTTTGAGGCTTCTAG
>SNQJ01S0028572.1:31730-46142 GCA_010110895.2 Picea sitchensis | reverse complement strand
GTAACTAAAAAGAGACTTGAACTTGACAAGACCTCTTTCTTAATAAAACAACTTTTAACCAAGTGAGCTAGTGGATGTTATAAAAACAAGATTGGGGAGCAATAAAATAAAACAAATGCGGAAATAAAACACAAAAGATACACAATATAATAGAGACATAGATATACGTGGTTCACCTAGTGTGGGCTACGTCCACCATAGAAATTTCCAGGTCCTTCCTTTATTATTATCCAACAAATGAAGGGATACAACCTGCAACACACCCATTCTAACTTCCTCGTCTTTCTCTCATAGTATCCTCACTCAGAATACAATATTCACAATCATACATAGTCGTAATAAATTTCCCTCATAAAAGAGGGTTTCCTTCTAGGAAAAAAAACCCTAACATAACTTCTACCATCAGATATGCGACCTTATAATGAACGGTCCATATTGACTATGAAATCACAATATACGTTTATAATGAAAATTTTCCTTTGTGGGATTTTCCCTCGAGGGCCTGCTTTCCCCTAGACCCCCTAGACCCCACAGGGGGGGTAACCTTCCCTGCACTCCCCCGCATGGAGGAGTGTACATTCTTTCGAGGTGTAAAGTATTCATGGGGTATAAACACAGTTGAAAACAAATACCTCTGAATCAAGAAGATAATCAGGCTCCACAACCAACAGTGAAAAACAAATTATATTGTTAACGAGGATTGGGGTTGTTGTTGTGGTTATTGTGGAATATGGGCTTGGAGAGTATGCTCATAAAAAACTATTTTCACACAAGAAAAAAATTCCACTTCTTTACGACAATAAATGTTACATCTCGATTAGCTTACCTCAAAATGAAAATTTTCCCTCTGTTTCTAATTCATCGAGATCACACAAAGTGCACGACAAAGAGCATACACAAACAAGAAAAACCTTTCATCTATGTTTCTGATTTTATGAGATCACGTAGAGTGCACGGAATAGAGAATACACATATCAAAAATATTACCAAGGTGGAAATAAAAAATAGAAAACCAAAATATTGTCTATGCAAAAAAATTAAAAGAGCATATTCAGGCTTTATACCTCCATATCTTACTAAAATGGAAGTATCTTGGGAAAAAATAAACCTTTTCGAGTGAGATGAAAGGAATTCCTAACTTAAACAAGAGCTTCATATGCAATGGAATAGTCCTCTCAGCAAATAAATGTATGAAAATGGTATAAAGTAGATATGCAGCAAAATGGCTTCATGATCTCGATCTACAATGAGAGAGGTTCTTCAAATGAGCTCTGATACCATGTCCGAAAACACATGTATTCCAACATATGACTAACACCTTCAATAACTACTCATACAACCAGATCAAATATCAACACACCAAAATCCTTGTGGGGAAACATCTACAACCTTGGCCAATGTGACCACTTCAAGCGATTTATTAATGTAGGAGAAAATATTGCAGAGTGATGTACAAGAGAGTTTCATATAATGGATCATCAACAAATGACCCTCCATTCTCTTTGAATAAATATTATGGACCAATCGATTCTTAAGCCATCGATCAATGTAACCATTAATATCGAGGAGAATATGAGTCGTCATATCACTCTATGTCGGGAACATATCATGACCATCAGATTACCTAACTATAAATGCATACTAAATAAACACACTAAAAACCACACTTTTTACCCAACAACACATTAGACCAAGTTGATCCTAACCAACTCCTAAGTGTATAAATATCCTAACACCATATTCTTCTCTATTATCAATGAGTGAACCATCTGAGTATACATGTATGCCAAAAATTTCAAATGTAAGAATCCTTCTAGATCTATGACTAGGTTAAAAGAAACCCCATCTTGTGGTTTTTTCATATGGAAGAAACCTCTTTACAATTTTGATGGTCCTAGAGAAAAGAGTTTCTCTCTTAATAAAATGGAAGTCATAAACTAGTATGTCAACATCCTCTCATTTTAAGAGATTAGTGCGACAATGTGATGCAGACCCCCCTTCTCTCCTCGAGGCTGCGAGGCCTCCCAGTCTAGGATCATTAAAATCAAGGAGTCACATAGACTCTTCGGGCCTTTATTAGACCCCAATCAATCTACACAGGTCCCCTTTTCTTCAAAGTGCAGGTTTTGTCAAACCCACGGTCCCTTTCCTGGCCTCTTCGAAGAATTTAAATAACAGATACTAGCTCCCCTCACTAGGTCCTTTCCTTCACATATGACCTCGGGATGTGCCCTCATGTAAGCACGTGATTTTGGGGTGGCCAAGAGTGGTTTGAGACCACACCACTTTTCTCCCCGCAATTCACTACCAGTTTCCACATATCTCTTTGGAAATATCGTGGTTTTGATTGCGTCCCGCTCTACAGTTTTTAAAACCCAATCACTTTATGTCCCCGCAATTAAGCCCTATTGTCAATATTGTGACCTGGGCGTTGTCTCTTGATCAACAACTACAATTAACTTTTCTCTTCGGGCTTCAGGATTTTCAAGCTCTCCACCCTTGCTTCCTCCGAAGTTGAAAATATGCTGACACCTGTCCTCAACAAACAGACGGCTTTGATGAACTCCATCTCTCTGGCCTTCAGGAGTTCCTGCTCAACACCCT
The DNA here is from genome assembly GCA_010110895.2 of Picea sitchensis. Lineage (NCBI taxonomy): Eukaryota > Viridiplantae > Streptophyta > Pinopsida > Pinales > Pinaceae > Picea > Picea sitchensis. The sequence goes on along the minus strand of SNQJ01S0028572.1, from coordinate 43,538 downwards.
CCTTTTTCTCCCGCAGTGAATTTTCTCCGAAATGGCCGATGTTCTGCCATGCATCCCCCTCAAATCAATGGATTTGGTCCACTTCGGGACTTCGACACTTTCAACCAATACCATATCAATGACCTTCAGTCCCCTTCTTGCTCAATGGTTGAGATCCACTTTGGGACTTCGACACCTTTACCCTTCGCTTTCCTCCGGAGTATTCCGTACCCAGAGTTCTAGATATGGCTACATACGTCCACCTCAAATCAACAACTCTCGTCCACTTCGAGACTTCAGCCTTCGGGAGTTTCAACTCCTCTATGCTTTATTTTGCCCGAAGTTCTTTCACTCAGAGTTACGTTCTACTGATGCGTGTCCTCCTTCATGATCAACGCTATGAGTGACTTCGGCACTTCGGGATTCAGTAGTTTCAAATTCTCATCACTTGCTTCCTCCCAAAGTACTTCCAACCAAAGTACACGATCTCTTGATGCATGTCTCCCCCTTAATCTGACGACAACTATCCACTTCGGCTCTTTGGGCTTCAGCATTTTCAGACTCTTGCACACTCGTTCCTCCTAGAGTGCTTTCACCCAAAGACAACAGATTTTTGCCATGCATCCCTCTGGATCTGACGGTCCATATTCACTTTAGATCTTTAGGGTGATTTCACTGGAAGTTCATAAATATCTTCCACGTGTCCTTATGAATCTGATGGCTATGATTTACTTCATCTCTTTGGGGTTCGGGAGTTTCAACTCATCAACCTAAATATTCGAAGTGACTTTCCCTGAATTCTCAGATCTATTGACACGTACCCCCTGACAATCAACGACCAGGATCTAATTCGGTGATTTCACTCTCTCCTTGTCTACAAACTTCCGAAGTTGTATATATTTTTCCAACTGTCCCTCTGGATGATGGATGTTCCCTAAACACTTTGAGACTTCTAGACTTTAGCAAGTTTGCTCTCCTGTGAACACAAAGGATTAAGACCCATGCACTTTACCTGGGTCGAATGACTGTCAATCCTTATGCTTAGATCCGACGGCAGGGATCTATTTCCTCCTCAACACTCACCTTTGCTTCCTTGGACATTGATTTAATGGTCCAAATTTCTTCCAACAACAGATTTGACGACAGTTGTCGCTCCTCCTCCTAAGATTCTTTGTTCTCCCGGACTTGGGAAATTTTGTAAGTGTTTCAAAGGTTGTGGCCTTTGAAACTTCTCCTGTGAACCCATCTATCTTGGGCCTCATCTTCTCTTTTCCTCCCGAGTTTTGACAATGAAATTTTACCTCGGCTCTGGCACACACTTGCGCTTTGCATGCAAAATTGTGCTACTTCTCATGATCTTGTGAACTTGAAGCAAATTCACTTATGTGCACACTCCTTGCACTGTCTCTCTTGATATTTTCTTACTCAATTTCTAATGTTTCAGTCCCTTTACTCCTCAAAGGGATTCTTGTTCCTTCTTAGCAACTTTTTCTCAATGCACACTTTCATAGCTTTATAGAGTATTCAACAACTCCATGAGTACCTTCCTCTGATACTCTTCTCTTTGAACTCGACAGAGATTTCTTCTGTGCACACTTGCACCTGCTCAATGCCCACCTGGCAGAGCTCTACAGTGTTCTCAGTGATTCTGTCTCTCTGTGGTTCCCTTACATAGTTTACCCTCCAAGGTATTTTACAACCTTGAGGTTTCCCTTGAGTTTTCATCGCTCTAGTGCACCCTCCTAGCACGTTCTTTTTTGACTCAACAGAGTTCAGATGTGCACTCCTTGTGATGGCTACAGAACCTACAAGGTTATGTTGTACACTCCTCGCACAACCTAAAGAATTCAGAACAATGTAAAAACCACAATGAAGACAGATAAGACTATCTTCCTACTGTAGATGAAAACCTATCACATACGTCTACAGCATACATAAACACACACAAATAATATTCATCTTATACAGATAAGCGCACAGAAAGTTCATATGCAGGAAAACAACTTTCTTCCTATCCAAATGAATATCGGCTTACAAATATGTATAGAGACTGGATTATCACAAAGTCTCATCTCTTTCTCCTACTCCTATCTCCTACTAATCTACAGCTACCATCGTATCCAGTAACCTAATCTCCAACAGCCTGATTTGGTCATACAATGCATCTACATATACAAGAAGGTTCCTAGGGTTCCCTCCGACTACCTATCTTCTTGAAAGAATCTAAGTACCCCTCAGTTCTGTTACAGTAAAGACTAGGAGTGAAACTCCCGGATCACTTGTGATCATATGCTCCCAAGTGTTTTTATCTTCTTCCATTTTCAATCAGTTTAAGAAAGATTTGCAAGAAACACCAATGTTTCATATTCCGAAATGATTCAAAGGCGTGCTAAGGCGCCGAGTTGTCTCTCCATGTGTGCTTGATGACAATGCTCTTGCATCATACTCCACTGCTGGGAAAATCATGAGCTCCTGCTCATGGCTCTCTCTGCTATGTTGTTGAGATCCTCCAGGGTCCCAAACCTGAAATTGGAGTTGTCCACTTGATCATCTTCCTTGGTGTCTCTGCTTCTTTGTTGCTCCGGTAGGTCCTCTTCTATTCCATCCTTCTCTGTTGACTTCTTCTTGTGATTCTTCCAACATCAATCTCTTAATATCCTCTATTTCTTTGTCCAGATGGTCCATTGGTTGGATCTTCTCCTTCATCTCATTTCCATCAATTTCCAACTTGACTTGTTGGATTAGTCGACTTTGCATCTTTACCCTTCTCTCTAGGGCCTCCAGTTCTTCTCACAGATCAAAAAAATCTTTGTTATCTTATTCTCTCTCCTCTAGTGTAGGTTTGCCTTCTACATTTATCTCTTTCTTAGCTTCCCAGATAAAAAATTTAAGCCATTCCTTTGAATGCTTTTCTCCTCCTGCTGTAGATCCTAATTCTACAATTGCCTCATGTTCATCTCCTTGGATAAATTTTTTTGAGTAGTTCCATCGAATGCTCTTCTTCCTCCATCTCTTGGGCACATTGAAATGTGTGATCTTTCTCCTTTTTACCAATTTGATGAATCTGAACCTTCATGTTATATTCAAATCCTATGGCACTAGCTAAACACCTTATTGCAGACTCCAGTCCTGCAGTCTCACCACTGAGTTGTTGCTCAGCTTTGTCCTCTGACAAATGAACTTCTGTCATCTCCTCTTGTGTTGGTTCAACTCCAACTTCCTCTAGCTTCTCCCCATGCTGGCATCATAGTTATTTTTGCATGAATTCATCCTGGCAGTCCTTTTCGGGTTCTAGATTGTTCAACCAATCCTCCAACATCTTCAGCTCTTGCCTCCATTAAGTGGGAAATTCATCTGAGTGCTCCTATTTTTCTGTTGGGGAAAACATCAATGTCTTCTCCTTCTCCTCCTCTTTGACATTCTCTGATGGCTGTCTTTCCTCTGTTGCACCTACATCATAGACACAATTAGTTTTAAATTCATTTTGTCCCATGGCCTCTTCCTTGGGTGCTCGTTGCATCACCTCCTCATGTGAAACTCTTGTATTAGCCTCTGCTGGACTAATTGGAAGGAATATATGAATTCCCCCAATGATTATAACACTCCTCTGGTCCTCCTCCTCTGTGATGGAAGTATTTAACTTCTCATTATCTTCATTCACATGGCCTGTAAATCTACATGAAACTTCATACATATGAGGCATCTCCTTTGCCTCCATTTCATCTATCAACATCCCTTGCTGATCTGAACTCTTTTAAGAGATCTTGAGACCTTCATATAGTCTCACCTTTCCCCTGCCCACCTTAAAAATTGGGATTATAGTCCTTCCCTCCTGGTAGTCTATGAGATCTCTTCTTGATCCCATCTCATGGCCCATATGGAAAATTGAAAAATCGTCTCTGCCCTCCTGGCAGTTTATGAGACCTTTAACTGATCTCCCTTCCTCATCACTGAAGGTTCTTCCAACTTCTGGTTCACAGATGTAAACCATCTCCTTTTTTGTGTCACTAAGGTTTTCAACATGCCTCAACCACCTCCTTACTACCTATTTCTGCTTTTTGGCCAACAACTTTTGAACATGCCATTTTTTCTTCCTATTCAGAGGCCATTCGTACCTCCAGTGTACCTTTTCTTCCTGCTGCATATTCAATGTCAGCTTCTCTATTTTTTCTCTGATCTCCCTGATCTCTTTTTATATATCAACTTTTTTTTTCTGTTGGTGGCCTTCTCCTTGACCACACCCATGGCCTTCAATAGACATCTCTGTCTGTCTCTCTCTTGGAAAATCTATTGATCACTCTCCAACTAAGAGCATATCTAGCTTCTCCCTGAAACCCACTTGGATGTCCATTTGTTGTTGCAGACATGAAACCATCATTCAAAGAGCATCAATACTATGTCCTCTCCTTCACCTGTTGTCTATAGGAAAACTTTAACTTCTGATACCATTTGATGTTATCGGACTATCTCCTTTCACCTTTTCTCGTTGTCTACAAGAAAAAATTTGTCTCTGATACCACTTGATGCATACCCCCCTTCTCTCCTTGGGGTTGCACGACCTCCTGGTCTAGGATCGTTCAAATCAAGGTGTCATATTGACCCTTCGGGCCTTTATTAGATGCCAATCAATCTACACAGGTCCCCTTTTCTTCAAAGTGTAGGTTTTGTCAAACCCGCAGTCCCTTTCTTAGCCTCTTTGAAGAATTTAAATAACAGACACTAGCTCCCGTCGCTAGGTACTTTCCTTCACATATGACCTCAAGTTGTGCCCTCGCGTAAGCACGTGATTGTGGGGTGGCCAAGAGTGGTTTGATACCACACCACTTTTCTCCCTGCAATTCACTACCAGTTTCCATGTATCCCTTTGCCAATATCATGGTTTTGATTGTGGCCCGCTCTAAGGTTTTTAAAACCCAATCACTTTCTATCCCCACAATTAATACCTATTGTCGATCTTGCGACCTTGACGATGTCTCTTGATCAACAACTACAATTAACTTCTCTCTTTGGGCTTCAAGAATTTCAAGATCTCCACCCTTTCTTCCTCTGAAGTGGATATATTTCGAAGTGGAAGATATGCAGACACTTGTTCTCAACAAATTGACAGCTTCGATGAACTCCGTCTCTTTGGCCTTCTTGAGTTCCTGCTCAACACCCTCCTTTTTATCCTAGAGTGAATTTTCTCTAAAATGACTGATCTTCTGCCATGCATCCTCCTCAAATCAATGGCTCTGGTCCACTTTGGGACTTCAACCCTTTCGACCAAGACTAGATCAACGACCTTCGGTCCCCTTCTTGATCAATGGTTGAGATCCACTTTGGGAGTTCAACACTTTCACCCTCTACTTTCCTCCAGAGTATTTCGTGCCCAGATTTCTAGATCTGGTGCCATGTGTCCACCTCAAATCAATGACTCTCATCCACTTCATTACTTTGGCCTTTAGGAGTTTCAAATCCGCTATGCTCGCTGTTTCCTGAAGCACTTTCACCCATAGTTCACGATCTACCGACATGTGTCCTCCTTCATGATCAACTCTATGAGTGACTTCAACACTTCGAGCTTCGGGAGTTTCAAACTCTTGGCACTTGCTTCCTCCTAAAGTACTTCCACCTGAAGTACACATTCTCTTGATGCCTGTCTCCCCCTTAATCTGACGACCATTATCCACTTCGACTCTTCGAGCTTCGGGAGTTTCAGAATCCTGCACACTCGTTCCTCCGAGAGTGCTTTCACTCAAAGAAAATGGATTTCCGCCACTCATCCCTATGGATCTGATGATCCAGATTCACTTCGGCTCTTCAGGGTGCTTTCACCCAAAGTTCATAAATATCTTCCACACGTCCTTCTAAATATGACAGCTACAATTTACTTCGGCTCTTTGGGGTTCAGGAGTTTCAACTCATCAACTGAAATCTTCAAAGTGACTTTCCCCAAAGTCTCGGATTTGTTGACATGTACCCCGTGGCGATCAACGACCATGATCTACTTTGGTGATTTCTCTCTCTCCTTGTATACAGACTTCCAAAGTTGTAGATATTATGCCACCTGTCCCTCTGGATGATGGATGGTCCCTAAACACTTCGGGACTTTTGCAAGTCCACTCTCTTGTGAACACAAAGGATTAAGGCCCGTGCACTTTACTTGGATCGGATGACTGTTGATTGTTGCGCTCAGATCCGATGGTTGTGATCTGTTTCCTCTTCAACACTCACCTTCGCTTCCCTGGACGCTGAACTAACGGTCCAGATTTCTTCCAACAATAGATCCGACGACTATTGTCGCTTCTCCTCCTGAGCTTCATTGTTCTCCCAGACTTGGTAAATTTTGTAAGTGTTCAAAGGTTGTGGCCTTTGAACCTTCTCCTGTGAACCCATCTATCTTAAGTCTCGTCTTCACTTTTCTTCCTAAGCTTTTACAATGAAATTTGACCTCGGCTTTGGCGCAATCTTGCGCTCTGCATGAAAACTTGTGTTACTTCTTCTAAGCTTGTGAACTTGAATTAAATTCACTTCTACGCACACTCCTTGTGTTGTCTCTCTTGGTATTTTCTTACTCAAGTTCTAAGGTTTCAGTCCCTTTACTCCTCAAAGGGATTCTTGTGCCTTCTCGACAACTTTTTCTCAATGCACACTTGTAGATATTTATAGAGTATTCAACAACTCTGTGAGTACCTTCCTTTGATACTCTTTTCTTTGAAATCGACAGAGAGTTCGTATGTGCATGCTTGCACCTGATCAATGCCAACCTGGTAGATCTCTATAGAGTTCTCAGGCTGTCTCTTGGTGCTTCCCTTGCATAGTTTACCATCCAAGGTATTCAAAAACCTTGAGGTTTTCCTTGAGTTGTCATCTCTCTAGTGCACCCTCCTGGCATGTTCTTTTCTGACTCAACAGAGTTCAGATGCACACTCCTGGTGCTAGCTACAGAACCTCCAATGTTTTGTTGTACAGTCCTCGTACAACCTAAAGAGATCAGAACAATATAAAAACCTCAACGAAGACATAGAAGTCTATCTTCCTACTGCAGATGAAAACCTATCACATACATCTACAACATACATTAAAATGCACAAATAACATTCATCTTATACACATAAACGCACAGAAAGTTCATATGCATGGAAACTGCTTTCTTCCTATCCAGATGAATATCAGTTTACAAATATGTATAGAGACTGGACTATCACAAAATCTCATCTCTTTCTTCTACTCCTATCTCCTACTAATCTGTAGCTACCATCATATCCAGTAACCTAATCTCCAACAACCTCATTTGGGAATACAATGCATCTACATATACAATAAGGTTCCTAGGGTTCCCTCTGACTACCTATCTTCTCGAAAGAAACTAACTACCCCTTAGTTCCGTTACATTATTGTCTAGGAGCGAAACTCCCATATCACTCACGATCATTTGCTCCCAAGCATTTTAATCTTCTTACGTTTTCAAGCAGTTCAACAAAGATTTGCAGGAAACGCCAGTGTTTCATATTTCGAAATGATTCAAAGGCATGCTAAGGTGCTGAGTTGTCTCTCCACGTGTGCTTTCTAACGATGTTCCTGCATCACAATGATTTATATTTTGATCCTTTCTCTTTCTTTTTCTATTGATATGTTTCTCAAATTCTATATCTAGCTTGCACACACCATTGAATGGGTGCATATCTATTGCATACTAATGTACTTCAACTGATAGAAAATCTTCATTTTCTTTATTGACCTTTATAACCTTTGCAATCTAGAATGGATAACCATGTGGATATTTAGTCACTAAAACACCAATCATGCAACCCTCCTTAATATCCTATATTGAATCCCTATAAAGGTATTCCATGGCTTCATATTGTACACATGATCTTCTAAAACCAATATACATTTCTCTTTCCTCTACTTGTGAAGACTCGATGACAACTTTAGATTCTTATTGTTCAACAATGTTTCTTTCCTCATATTCATTTCACATAATTTGTGGCCAACTAAATGGATTCTTAAAAAATGTATCTCCATTTTTTGGGCTTGAAATTATGTCACATTGACCATTGAAAAAATACTCCCACTGAATAGAATCAACAACATTAAAAGTACTCATATGTATATTTATTAGACTATTTTATTTCTTCCAAGAATTCAAAATAATCTACATCTCTATTATACCTTCATGCATTATGTATTTCAACAACTAATTACAATAATAATAACTTTTATGCAAATATTGAAAGACTGGAATGAACATAAAAAATGTTAAACCTAGTGAAGGAATCTATTCTACACTAACTGAATACTTATTTCCCCATATAAGTGTTTTCCCATTAATTTTTTGATACATAATTGATGATGGAAGATAAGGTAATTAATATGTTCAATTCACTTTTCTTCACCATTTTAACCTTGAATAAATCTCCACATAGCAATAGTTTCTTCCAATATGTGAAAGCAAGCTCTAGAATGTATGATTTCTTAATGTTTTCAATGAATGATGGAAAAAACCCAACATGCTTCCCCTTCAATATTACTAAAAGTGACCTAACATTTGATCAATATGGTCATGAGTGTGCCCAACAATAAGGAAACCAAATTTTACCTTTTGAAATATTCCTAGTTCAACAAGCATGCTTAGATATCCAAATATAATTTGATTTGTGTTTTAATGACTGGTGTTGTCTAATTGTAGATACACAACTTGAAGAACATTATTAGACCAATGAGTAAGAACATGACTAATTATGGTGATCTTCATATTTGAATCATTATGAATATTTGGATCTATGATGTAAACTCTTGGACGCATTCTTCCATCAAAATCCATACAAACAACCAAGTGAAAATAAATCAAATTCTCCTCTTGTACATTTTTTGGTGTATGGAAATATTGTGGTAGAAGTGTTTTTTTATGGTCCATACCATTAATTATCAAACCTATATATTTATTTGGAGCATCATAACACTTCTTACAACATTTGTGCAACTTTTCTCATTCACTTGATTGTTGATTGCGATGTTCTTGAAGTTTTTTGACAGTGGAATTTGCACATAACATAAAATTAAAATATTGATAATATATTTTTTTTATAGTTGATAACTATACAATTCTATCAAATAATACCCCTTCATATTTATCCCTTCTTGATTTAAGAGAAGAACATGTATTGCAAACCCCCATCCTTGTCTTATTAGGAATATTCACATTGTTGAATTGTTTCTTCCACATTATTGTAAAATATGCATATGTAATGAAATTTCTATTTCCTTCACAATATTCAACATATTCTTTGTATAAGTTGTATATTTATAACCTTGAGAAATTATCTAGAATATTTAATGTGTTTCTATATGACATACACTCTCCATGTTTGGAAAATAATTCATCCATCCATGACAATGTAGTGTTTGTTAATGGCTCGCCCTCTTGTCCATTATGTAATTTTTAATAAAATGTAGGATCCTTTTCCAATATTTTTTGTATTTTTTATGCACGAATATTACCAATTAAGTATTTTTTTTTGAAATCCTTTTTGCAGAGTAAACAATTCCCAATGCGATAATTTAATAACATGCCCTTGTAGATATCATGCACCCCGCTAAATATGGATTTCACATGATTTTATTCATAGACAAATATATCTTCCTTTTCTTCAAGGCATACATGTAGTCTATACCTTTCAAACAATTATTTTGAAAACATTCACTTGAAATGAAATCGTTGATGGAAATTGACATCGTGAGAAATTGTTTTCTATACCTTGTATAAATGGAATGATTTGGATTGATATAAAAGGTTTTGTTCCTAGTCCTGTATACAACATTTTTTTGCAATGTCTCCATTATTTCATCATCCTTAATAGAAAAAATTTCCTCGTTACTAGGAGGAATATAATCCTCATTATAAATGTTGGAGAAATTTCTATTTTCGACACATTAGTTCAGTGGGAGTTAACTGACTAGTTATATTTTAGACTTTCTATTTTTACCATCACTATTATGCATGCATGCATTCCTAAGGAAAGTTAATTGCTTGATTGCTTTTCTTAATTATGGATTTTTTTGCCCTATATATGAGTGTATTCCACTCATTCATTGTATCATATTGATCATGATCTATGTATCAATCATCAACTCATTGGAGTAGTGTGAATATATTTTCTCATTCTTCCATATTGAATCTCTATTCTTTTCTTGATAAGTTTTGTTTGTACTTGTTTTAGCTAGATCTCTTGTGAAATTTTCCATGAAACATTGACATGGTATCAGAGCTATGCTGCTTGGAGCAATCCATACAAGCCAAAGAATAAGGAAAATCAGGGTTTCAGCGAGCTAAATCCGTGTTCGTACCTTTCAACAGTTATTCCTCCCAAAATATTATGTTTTTGAGGAAACAAATCATAAATAAAGTAAATCGACCCATTTTGGAAGTGGGTTTTCAACTGTTTGGCAAGATTCTTCACCGTTTGCTCAGAAATTAAGCCGCAAGATAGCCTCCTGAAACTGATATGAATCTGTGGACGTACCTTTCTATAGTGATTGCTCCTAAAAATATTAAGTGTTTTAGGAAACGGCCCACATGAGAAGTAAATCGACCCATTTTGGAAGTGGGTGTTCCACCGTTTGGTGATATTCCTCACCGTTTTCTTAGAAAGTAAGTCACAAGATCATCTCTTGAAACTGATACGAATTTTCACTTAAAGTGCCATTTCTGCCGTGATTTCTTAATTTTTCACTTGTAGATTGAGAGTAAATTTTTAGGGGTTCTTAGAAATAGCGGGAGAGATGGATATGACAACTATTATATAGTCAAACTTGGTGGTAATCCTCACACCATACAATTATTTTGATTGGAATCCCAAGGGGACATTCCAACTCAAAAGAAAATGACTATATAATTTGACGATGGTGACATAAACAGAACCTACATCAGCGATTGAGAAGATGAGATGGGCGAACCATAAAAATGAGGCCACATGACTACTTCTTGAGTTAATCTCCACTGATTTTTGGTTTCATGTTGCCACATGCAAGATTCCAAACGAGATTTGGACCACCTTGGAAGGACTCTTTGGAAAGCAGGATGAGATGCGAGGTCATATGCTTGAGGTAGAGTTGAATACCTTAGACCCTAAAAGTTTTGATAATATACAATATTTTTTTACTAGATTTGAATCTTTTCTATTGAGCTTGGGTGAAAGTGCTATTTATAAGTCTACACAAGAGAAACAACTTATTCTAACAATCTTGGCCAAGCTAGGACCAAAATACGTTGTATATGTCTCCAATTTCCATTCTGACAGATGTCTTTTTGGAACAAATTGGAAAATGCCTACGTTGGCTCAATTCATTGAGTCTCTTACACAAGAATAGAAAAAACTCATACAGATGGGCCTCGTGAAATATACCAAAGCACATGCACTCACCATGCATGATGGAAAACGGTCATCCAAACAGAATGGGAAGGAGGGATATTCCAAACCCTTCAACGATTCTTCAGGTTCCAGAGACTCTTCAGATTCCAAGAATAAGAAGAAGGGAAAACAATGCACTTACTGCAATAAACTGAATCATGAAGAATCCACATGCATGAAGAAACAAATTGATCTTATGGCACATGCACTTCAGCAGAACAACCTTGGAGACTTCATTCCTGAAGGAGACAAGAAGAAGAAGGAAGAAGACCATGCGCCTAAGAAAGTTAATCACCATGCTCTGGTTGCAATTAATTCCTCATCTCATTCATGGATTATAGATTCTGGTGCATCCCATCATATGGCAGCAAAAGAGAAAGTTTTCTCTTCTTTGAGTCCATGCTCAAGGCCCCCTATTCTCATGGGGGATGACACT